>AUXJ01003283.1:0-13089 GCA_000482205.1 Herpetomonas muscarum
GTGCACTATTGAACGTATAATTTCTTTTTTGGGGGAGGGGGGGTAATAATGAGTAGCTGGCGTTTGTTGTTTTCTTCTTCTTCTCTTCTCGTTCTCTACTCGTTTGTATAAATACGGATATTCTTTCTTTTTTCTAATTCCGGCAACTACCGGTTGTGGGATATATATATATGTGTATGCGTATGTATGGGTATGTGTGTAGGCCGGTGCATGCGCGTCGACAGGGGGGGGGGGGCGAAGAGAGAGAGAGAGCAGATGAGAGGGTATCGGGGGGTTGCCATGACATCGTTATTGGGGAGGAAAGAAAGGGATGGGGGGGGGGGAGGGGAGGGGAAGCCATCGCGCCCCCACCCCACGAACACTTACTCATTTTGTGTGAGAGAAATGCATGGCTGAGATGCACCCAAACAGGTACACGGACACATCTTAGGAACTGATACTAGGTCCGGATTCTATTCGTGTTGTTGTTGTTGTTGCTGTTGTTGTTTTGATTTTGATGTCTTGCATGCATGCACGCATGCATGTGTGTATGTGTATGTGTATGTGTGTCGATATATATGGGGTGGAGAGGAGTCCTTTGGGTTTGCCCTCCCTCTCCTTCTCCTTTTGCTGCTGTTTGTGCTTCTTTTCCGTGGCCCGTCGTCAGCGCACGCACCGCCGCACGGCAACGACCAACACCGCTGCCAGCAGCGCCGTCGCAACCGCCGCAGCCGTCGTCGGTGCTGTCGAGGCGGCGGCTGAAGTGTGGGTTGCCGGCGGGGCCGCAGGAGCAGTCTCCCCCCTCGACGCCGCCGCTGCCCCCACCCTATCGACCCCTTCCCCCTGCGACGGCGGTGATGCGGCGCGCCACGACTCCAGCTCCTCGCGCACCGCCCGCATTAGGGCGAGTGGCTGCGCCGACGGTGGGCGGAGATCCTGCCCCAGCTCCCATATCATCACGCCGCCGACGCCGCTCCGCCGCGCCAGCCGCACCTTGCGCCGCACGTCGTCGTAGCTGTCAAAGGAATAGCCGCCGTAATCGTTGAGCGCTTTCACCGCCGCGCCGCTGCCGTCGAGGCGCCACGGCGGCGACGCCGGGTGGGTCGCCTCCACCCACTGGGCGATAAAGAACTGCAGGCGTTCGTACGTCTCCGGCTCGCGACGGGGGTTGTCGCGGTGCCGCCCGTAGAAGGGAATCCCAAGCGTCATTCTCGGGCGGTAGCTGGCGCCGCCGCTGTGTGGGTCGGTGCCGTCGCCGAGGTACGCGGGGGAGAGGACGCGGGCTGCGTAGACGGCGGAGCTGTGCGGCTGCTGCGGGGCCACATTGTCGTAGGCCATCCAGTGGAGGTAATCGAGCGGCGGCAGCACCCGCGTCTGCGCGAGGAGCGCGAGCATCTGCGGGTGGGGGTGGGCGGCCATCGTTACCACCATCCGGCGCACCCGCACCACACGGCTGCCGCGGCGCCGCGCCCCGGGATCACTGGGGGTGGCGTCATAGTCGGCGGGCCGCCGCTGCTGCCGCCGCTGTCGCTGCCGCTGCTGCCGCTCCCACACCCGCAGCAGCAGCTCCGCATCCTCCCCGTCTGAATGATAATGCTGCTGCTGCTCCTGTTGGTGGGGCGCGTCGCCGCCGCCGCCGCTGTCACTGTCATCATCGGGCTCGTCCCACAGCCGCACGCGGCCGAGCGATGCTTTCAGCTCGTGCAACAGCCGCGACAGCCCCGCCCACTCCGCCGCGCTCCGCGGGTACTCCCAATTAATGTCGACGCCGTCCATCCGCCGGCGCAGCAGCAGCGCGTTAATGTCCCTCGCCAGCGCGAGCCGGCGGAGGGGGTCGGCCACCGCCGCGGCAAAGCCGCCGCTGCGCCCGTGGCCGCCAATGCACAGCATCAGCCGCACGCCGTGGCGGTCGGCCGCGGCGCGGATGGGCGGCCACTCGTCGTCGAGCCGCGGCAGGCGCTCCTCCGCGTGGAGGAGGTGCCCTGTGCCGCCGTCGACCTCGGCGCTGAAGAAGATCAAGTGCGTCAGGCCGTGCGCAAAGACGTCGTCGTAGGGGAATCCCCCCAGTCGGTACTCTGGTAGGTATCCGAACACGGCAAAATCACCCTCCCCGCCCGGCGCTGCTGCCCCCCTTCCACGAGTCTCGCTGATGGCGGAGGCGGAGGGCGCGGGTGCTGGCGTGGGCTGAGAGGGTGGCGTCGCGACGGCCGCGTGGGCGGCTGCCAGCGGCGCTGACCCGGCCGCCGCGACGAGTGCAAGAGCGACAAGCACCGCTGCAGCAGTGCGCATGTATCCCAGTACTGAGGAAGTCGGCGCGGCCGCTCGCGCGCTGTGCTGAGGAAGAAGCAGCAGCGGCAGCAGCAGCAGCCATTCGAAGAGGTGCCCCATATTAATTATTATGACGATTATTATCGTTATTGTTTGCGTACGATTTCCTGTCCGGATCTAAAGAGGCATAATAGGCGTGTGTCCGTGGTGTGGCTCCCCTCCTCCCTCCGTATCGATGAATCGGAGGGGGACAGTAGCAGTAGTTGGGGGGGGGGGTATGTTTTCACGCTGCCGCAGATGAACAAAGAGAAAAAAAAGGGGGGAGGGAGGGGGGAAGAAATCGTTATTCCGTGTTTAGAACATAAAAACTGCAGGGGAGGGGGGGGGATCTAACTGCGTGCATATGCACACTGTTGTCGTCCTCTTTAGAGGTTTCTCCCGCCCCTCGCACACACACACACACACACTGCACAGACTCATGCAATAGAATTGCTCGAATGGGTGCAATGATCTCAGTGACATGCCTCCGCGGATAAGGGGGGGGGGGAGGGGAGTCGTGTGGATACTCATCATTTCCGCATGCATTCATCTCTCTCTCTCTCATCTCTCTTTTTAAAAAAATCACTTAACCTTATATACTTATGTTTTTTTTCTTCTATTCTTTACCATCGCTCTCGCTCCCATAACCATTGGATGTGTGCCTAGAGGGAGGGGAGGGAGAGGGGGTAGAAGTGAAATGGGGGAGGGGGAGGGGGGGGGGGTCGCGCAGCCGTATTTGTTATATATATATATAGACAGATAGAATAGAATGGAGCACGGCAACGTTCACTTTTCCTTTTAAATACTGGAGGACAGAGGTGAAAAGTGGGCAATAGCCCCTATCATTTCTTTTATTTTGAGTGCCTGTGCATGCGGGTGTGACGGAGGCAGGCGGCGCTAATTCATCCTGACTTCTATGATATATATATATATTTATATTATAAATATGCGTGTGTCCTCTGCTCCCTCCCCCTGCAGTCCTTTTCGCCTACGTGTAGCGGGAGACAAATTCGAGGCCGACGGTGGCCCACGCCACCATCGTCACCGTGCACAGCAGGTACTGGAAAAAGAGCATCTTCGCCCACTGGTACGTCATATACTCGCGCTGGTTGAAGAGGAGGGTGCTGTTGATCGCCGTCGGCGCGGCAAGCTCCATGAACAGGACCACCAGCAGCGTGCGGTCCATCGTCCCCGCCCCACCGAATAGGAACGGCATTGTCTTGATCATGGCGATCAGCAGCAGAAAGCCCAGGGCGGGGGTGATCACCAGACGCTCCAGGATCACACCCCACACAAAGCGCTTCCGCACGCCGTCGAGGCTGAGCGCGCGCTTCACCTCTACCATGAAGCCGCCTGCCTCCTCCTCCGCCGCAGCCGCATCAGCACCGCCCGGGGGATCGTCCGCCCCCGGCGCGGCGCCGAGCTCCACCCCCATCCCGCCAGAGGCGAGGGCGGTGGGCTCGGCGTCGGCCTTGACGCCTGCGGCGCCGCCCCCCTCCCTCTCCTCCCTCTCCTCCTCGGCGGCGGCGGCGGCGCGACGACGTGCCTCCGCGGCGGCGATCTCCGCCCGCGCGACGGCGATGCGCTCGGCCGCCTGCCGCTGCAGCAGCGAGTGCAGCGAGAAGGAGGCGTGGACGTCGAACTCGATGTTCTCGTGCGCGGCCGTGTACCACTCGGCGAAGCGGTTCACATCCTCGAGCAGCTCGTCGTCGGCCGGGACGCGGGGGAAGTCGGTGTTTTGCTCAGAATCGCGCATCCGCACCGCCTCCGCCGTCTCCTTCGCCGCGACGGTCGAGCCGACGAGGTTGGCGCCGAGCAGCAGCAGCGACGCGGGGATGCTGCCCTGGCCAATGAGCGTCACCGCGTCGGTGATCATCTCCAGCGGCCCGTCGTCGAAGAAGAGCGCGCGGAGGGGCGGGATGACGCCAATCACGACACCGACGACAATCGACATGAAGGGCATGCTCGTGATGAGCCGCATGCTAACCTGCTTCGTCGTCCGGAGCGCCCGCTCCGTCGCGTCGGGGCCGCCGGCGTCCTTCAGCTGCCCCTCGTAGCGCACCCGCACGAAGCCGGCGCTTTCCCAGTCGTACGGCAGCTGCTGCGCGCAGCCCAGCTCGGGGAAGCTGAAGTGCCGCGCCGTCGCGGGCGACCACGCCGGCGTCTCCGTCTGCTCCCCCATGTCGACGCGCTCGACCTCCGGTCGGGGGCTGACGTCGCCCGACTGCGTGCCGGTGGACCGGGCGCCGTCGCCGACGTGCACCTCCGCATCCCGCACGGAGGGCAGCGGCGCCGGGTCGGGGTGCAGCACCATTGTGTCCCGGCGCCACGACGGCGGCGGCGCGTCGGCGTCCTCCGTCTGCCGCACGACGTCGTCGGGGAGGCGGTCGCGCAGCGCGCCGCCGGCGAGCACGTCGTGGGCGGCGGTGTAACTGATGTCCGTCTGTGTGACGGCGTCGCAGCGGCTGTGCATGCGCTTGTGCTGCGCGATCATCTCCGCGATGAGCCGCTGCTTCACCGTCCGCTTCTGCGCCGTTTCGACATAAATGGGCCCGAACGCCCAAATGTACACCGACGCGGTGATACTGAAGACGAAAATGTACGCCGTCCCCTCCGAGTAGCTTAGCCACGGAACCGTCTCGGTGAGGTTCTGGAAAAGGGAGAGGGGCAGCGTGACGGCGTTCTGGATCGAGCACGCCACCCACGCGCCCCAGTAGTAGAAGGGATGCTCCTGCAGCTCCACGTGCGGCACGTCAAGGGCGGCCACCACGTCGCGGCCGTCAATGCCCATCGACCGGAGCTTCTCGCTGAGGATCACCGCAACGTACGGCGTCCCCTTCTTGCGCTGCTTCCCCTTGCTGCTGCTGCTGGTGGCGGACTCCTTCTTTTTATTATTTTTGTTGTTGTTGCTGTTATTGTTGTTGTTGCTGTCGGTGTCGTCCGTGGTGTCGTATAAAAGGTCCAGGCGTACGTCCCCCACCAGCTCCACTGGGATGCCGGTGTTCGCCTTGTTCACGCGAAAGAGCAGCCGCGCCATCACAACGGCTGAGCCGATGCCAATGAACACGATGAGCACGCCAAAGACGAGGAGGATGCTGCAGCGCACCAACACCTCAACGTTCACCGACTTGGCCGTGTTGGCAACGGTGAGAGAGGGCAGGAAAACGCTGGAGATCATGAAGCTGAAGTCGCGCATCGTCGTCGAGGTGTGCGGGATATAGTTGCAGGTGAAGGCGCCGACCAGCACAGCGACAATCACCTTCGACACCGCCTGAAACGAAGCACCAAGCATGGACGACATGATTACCGAGTATCGTGATCTGTTTGGTGTGTCTGTTTATCTTGTTTGCTTGTTTGTTGTTGTTGTTTTCTAGTTTTCCTTTTGGTGTCTGGTGGTAGGGGCAAGATGGTTTCCTACACACAAGTGGCGTCGCAGCACAATTGAGGCGGCTACGCCGATGCGTGGCGAACAGAGTGCACTGCGCTTGCTGGCGCTTGTCGACTGTAGGGCCGCAACACACCCTCGCGCTCGCTACAATGCTCGTCCCTTTCTTTTTTAATGGGAAATGGAAAATTGAGTGCGGGGCGAGGCACAGAGGGAAAAAAGATGAAGGCGGACTTCGCAAAGAGGGAAAATAGTGCGGGTTATAAAAAGTAAATATGAAGAGCAATCGAATCGAGGAGGCGAATAAAGAAAAAAAGAGGTGAAAAGAGAAATTATCCCTATGATTTTTTGTGTTTAAAAATAGTGCATGCACACGCACACACAACAGACAGACAGACACGGTTCCTTGTCGCTTTGGTTTTCGGCTTTCGCTGTCAATGTATATACCTTCTTTGTGTTGGTGGGTGTATGCGTGGCTCGACAACAAAAAGAAGAACGGAAAGGACAGGCGGGAGAGACAGCGAACGGAGCGAGGGGAGGGGTCTTTATCCAACAAGCGTTGTGTGGAGAAAGGCTTGTGTGCGCCGAGTATATATTTATATATATTTATTGTCTTTTTTTGCTGGTTAGCTGGTGGTGGCGTCGGGGCTCACGAGGGCGATAATTAATCACACAGCTGTAGCCGAATTAAGTCGCACTGGAAGGGAACGGCAGATTTAAAAAAACGACTAACGAACAGATTATTTTTAAAAAAGAGGGATAGATGTCAGGGAAGAGAGAGAGAGGAGGTTCAGATTGCGTAGAAAGAAGGGGAGGAGGAAGAGGGAGGGGCGGGGGGGGAGGTGGCACCCGGCATTGAATAACACGTGCGTTGTGTTGTCGTTCATCAGCTGCAAGAGCAGTTAAAGAATGCCTGATCATGTTGATATATGTATGTATGTGTGTGTGTGTGTGCGTGTGCTACCCGACACACAAACACAAACACACACACACACACACACGACCGCTGTGGCAGTCAACAGCGCATCGAATATGCGGGAGCGCAGCGATAATCATCAATGACCTCCTCAGAGGAGGGGGAGGGGGAAAAAAGGGAGGGAAGCAGCACAGGCGCGCCGAGGGCCTCATGACGCAGCCTCACACGATCCCTCCACAGAGAGAAAGGGAGAGGGGGGGGAAAGAGATCGATCCTGTCCGCTATTGGACGTCACTTCCGCTGTACTCCTCTACACATCGTTGCTCTTGCTATGGGGTTGTCTTTTGGCATTCGATATATATATAATGGTAGGTAAGATGTGAAGAGAGATGGATTCTTTTCTGTTTTTCAACTTTTTGTCTGTGGCACAAGTAAGAGGGGATAGCTCCGAAGGGATAGGGGGGGAGGGAGGCCCTCCTTAACGCCCTCCTGCCGATGGCGACGCCGCCTGCCCGGCAGTGTAGCCGAGGTCGGCCCGCTGTCCCGGGGAGAGGTACCCGCCCATCACCCGCCGCAGCCACGCGTTCCACCCCATCTTGCCCGACCCGCCGCCCTGCGCGTGTTGCCCTGCCGCCGCGGCGATCCTGCTGAGCTCGGGGTGGCCGGCGGGCAGCACGTCCCGGACGTCGTAGAGCTGCCCTGGGTCGAGGATGGTGAAGTTTTTGCGGCCCACCTCCCGGGTGAGGTCGAACTGCACGCGGTTGGAGCCGTAGTGGCGGAGGTGGGCGCGGAGGAGGTCCTGGAACTCGTCCACGCTCGCGACGGTGCCCATATTCGCGTTGCCGCGCTCCGCGTTGTCCTGGAAAGTCATCAGGATGGTCGTTGGGGACGTGTAGCAGTGCGCGAGGAGGACGGTGCGGCCGGCAAAGGCCATCCGCCACGACTGGATGCAGCTGTAGAGGTACGCCGCGTCGCGGTTGGGCAGCGCCACGGCGACGCACCCGCGATCGCTCATTGCGTTGCGCAGGTGCATGAGGCTCTCGAGCCGGCTGTACTGCGTCCCGAGGTGCCCCGCGCCATCGACGGCGTCGATGAGGACGAGGTCATAGCGCTTCGACTCCCTCCCCTTCGCCCCACCGGAGACGGCGGCCTCCGCCGCGACGCGACGCAGGTGGTCGAGGGGGTTCCCCACTCGCAGGCTGAGGTTGCTGCTCTCCTGGAAGCCGAGAAAGCGGCGGGCGACGCTGACAAGCGCGCCGTCCGCCTCAATCACCTCCACGTTGAAGTTCGGGTAGGAGCGGCTGAGCCACCGCGGCATCTCGCCGCCGTGGAGGCCAATCACCAGCGTCTCCACCGGTGTCTGCTTGACAAAGGTGAAGCGGGCGGCAAGGAAGTTCTGGCCCATGTCGCGGAGGACATGCACCGGGGCGAGGGACAGCATCAGCTTGCGGGCGACCTCGCTCTCGAGGTGGCCCGCGTACGGCACGCAGTTGTTCAGCGCCGTCACAGCCTTGCACTTGGTCATGCCGTGGATGAACTCACGGCCCTGCCCGGGCATGAAGGACAGGTAATCGCCCTCATCGTACCCGCCACCACCCGCCGTCTTCTTCTTCGCGTCCGTGCCACCACCACCACCACCACCACCACTGTTGCTGCTGCTGGTGGCGGTGGTGATGGTGTTGGGGATGTAGTGCACGCTGCGGTAATACACATCGTCGCGCAGCTTCGGGTCGTACTCAGGGAGCTCGAGGCAGACGAGGTCCACCTCGCCGGTGGGGTTGTCCGCGCTGGGGCGCTCGTGCAGCTCACTCGGCTCGCTGTGAACGACCTGCGGCCGGCGCATCGTATTCTCCTGCGCGGCGTCGTCGCCCTGCACCGTATAGCTCGTCCCCATCGACGCCGACGACGGACCCGTGGCGTCGGTGACGGTCGCCGCCGCGATGCCCTCCCCCACCACCGGCTCCATGTTGTTCCGGTCCGCGTTCTTAAAGCCCCAGAAGACGTTGTGGCTGTCGGAGAGCGGCACCTTCTGCATGGGCGGGCGCGCCGCCAGCCGCTCCCGGCGTGGATCAATGTACCGCTGCGTCACGCGCCACGCGAGATACGACAGGAGGACACCAGAGGAGAGGAGGATCCACGGCGAGGCGAGGCCCTTGTCCAGCTCAGAAAAAAAGTACTTGGTGTAGCGGTTCACGAAGGGCCGGCGCGCACGCTGGCCCACGAGGAACTGCGACGAGGCTGCGGGGGGTGTGGGAGGCATTCCCTAGACTTCCCGCTTCCCTTATTAAGTGTGTTCGATATGTGTTGTGTGTGTATATATATATATATGTCCTCAGTGGCGAAAATACACTACAAACGTGCAGCTATTCTATTCTTTTTATTCTTTCTTCCCTGTTTATTTTGTTCTAACGCTGCAGAAACACCCAACGTACTGCATACAACTAGATTCACAAAGATCGAAATTGATGGACGGAAGATAAGGGAGAGGGTTAGCGCAGTGGAGCTCGCACCACTGCTTTTATATATATCTACAAAATAGTGTGTAGGGCGGGCGGCACAGCGCATGGGAAGCGATTTTTTTCCGAATATGGAATTCTCAATTAGCCCCTCTATCACTGATAGGGGCGTGTAGCTGCTGTGTCTTTCTGTTGTTGTTGTTGAAGTGCAATCAGCGCGAGGGCAGGGGGGGTGCGCGATTGGATACCCACACACACTCAGTCACAGCTGGTTCGCTGCTCCCCCCCCCCCTCTCTTTTGAGAGGGCAGCGACAGCCCATCGACAAGAAAAGGGAGGAGAGGGGGGGGGGATAACAGCAACATAACGAGCAAGAGGGGAGCAGCTGTAGGGAGAGGTGGGGGAAAGAGAGTAACTGGTACAGCGAAGGCACTGCCACTGCCTCTCAGTGCGCGCACACACACACACACACTTCCACACACAGCGTTTGGTGCGGTGGCGCTAGCTGAGAAGGGCGTCGCGCACTGTCATCAGGTTCACGTGACGGGGGAAGTCGTCGTGGGGCATGGCTGATGGGTACGGCTCGCTTCGCCCCCACGGCGCCATCCGCGCGCCCCCCTGCGCCGGGGACAGCCCCAGCGGCGCGCCGGTCTGTTGCTGCGGGGCCGCAGCGAGGCTGTTGTACCTGTGTGGCTGAGGGGCCAGGGGAGGGGGCAGGCGGGCGGCGATCAGCTCGCACGCGTCACAGCGGGGCATCCCCCAGCGCGCCGGGTGCAAGTGCCGCATCTCCCAGCACGCCCCGCAGCCGCCGCAGGCACCGGCGCCCGCCCCGGCGCCGCACCGCGCCGAAGAGGCGGAAAAGGGGGAGGAGGAGAAGGGGGACCCGTCAGCGGAGAAGAGGGCGAACCCTCGCGGACGCGCGGTGCGAGCTGCATCGATGCGCTTTGCCGACGCCGCCGCGCGGCTGCCAGCCCCAGCAGCCCCCACCTCCTCCGCGATTGGCCCGCCATGACGCAGGAAAAGGTAGAAGAGCTCCGCGACAGCGGCGTTCTCCAGCGCGAAGCCGACCCATTCCCCGTAGCTGACGCACCCGTCGTCGTCCGCGTCGGCCAGCCGCAGCACGCCCTCGAGGGACAGGCCATGGGCGTCCCGCAGCCGGTCGGTGAAGAAGGGCGACGGCGGCGCCGGCGGCGTGGAGAAGGCAAAGCCGCTCCCGTCGATGCCACCGCTGTAGCTGTTCTGGTTGTTCGCGCCCGTGCCGCAGCCGTCGCCCCCGCGCGGGGGGAGAAGGCCGCGCTCCCGCCGCTGCTGCGCCTTGGAGAGCTGCCCGTGCTCCTTCGCGAAGAGGAAGAAGTCCCTGAGGAGGAGAAATGGCCGGTCGGGCTCCGCAGGCAGCGCAGCAAACACGGCGCGCACCCGCTCCCCAAAGCCGATGTGGACGACGGCGGCGGGCTCGCAGTGAGACAGGGACGGGCTGAGTGGGTCACGGTGGTGCCCGCGGGCATTGCTGCCGTCGCTGATGCGGCGGCCGCTGGCACCACCACCACCACCCGCAGCCGAGTACTGCGCCGCCGCAGGGATCGGCAGCGGCGACGGCGTCGCTGACGGCCGCCCGGCGTAGCGGTGCTGCCGGCGGTGGGCGGAGCCGCCCCCGCGCGCCTCCTCCTCCGCGGCCGGCTGGGGAGTGGTGGGCTGCAGAGAGGGCGCCGGCAGCGGCGGGGGGAGGGGCGCACCGTCGCCATGCGGCAAAGTTGACGGAGTCGCACGCCGCGGCCCCCCATCGCCGGCGCCCTGTCTGCCGCCCTCCCTCCCCTCCCTCCCCTCCCTCCCCTCCCTCTCTGAACCCGCCTGCTCGGCGCTAGGGCGACGTCGGTGCCACAGCGCCAGCCGCGCGCACTGGCGGCGAGTCGAGGCGTAGGTGGGCCGCAGGTACATTGGCGACGGCACGTCCTCCGCCGCCCGCCCCCCAACCGAACTCCGCAGCGGCCTGTCTGACACGTCCACGACACCGCGACGGGATGCTGCTCTGGCCGGGGCTGTGTCGGCGTGCAGCGAGGGAGGTGGGGCGGCCCGCGCCCGCTCCGCCACACGGGTGTGGAAGGGTGCGCTGCTGTCTCGGCCCCACGACACCACGCGCTCCGGCGGGGGGATGTCCAACTGCGCCAGCCGCCTGACGTACGCCTCTGCGCCCTCCTCCTCCGCCTCCTCCTCCTCGACGAGAAGAGCGTCCACAGTCACGGGTGAGTTGTCAGCGGGGAACGATGCCGCTGTGAGCCGCGCCACGAGCGCCGGCCCACCACCGCCACCACCACCACGACCGCTCCCGCCCTTCGCTGCGTCGCCTTCGCCGCCCGCAGTGACTGCCACCGGCACGACCCGCCGCCGCTGGTGGCGCGACGCCGATGCGCCGCCGCGTGGCGGGACACAAACGACCTGGTCGCCGTGCTGCAGCTGCACGCTGCTGGTGAGCGGGCGCCAGGCGCGCTCACCAGCCCCTAGCGCATACAGCAGCCCAACGCTGAAGACAACGTCCTCGACGGCAGCACGCCGGCTGGCCGCGCTGCTGCCGCCCAGACACTCCTCCACCCTCGCCTGGAGGAGAATCGTGAAGAGCGACTCGGCGGCGCCCGCCAGCTCGTCCAGCGTCGGCACCGCGGCGAACTGAAGGCGGAGGTTGCGCACCTCGCCGAGGACGCTGCCGGCCACATCACACGTGAAGCCCATCCCACTCAATTCTAACTGTTGCAGCCCGTCGCTTCTGTCTGTGCACGCGGGGGGAGGGGAGGGAGAGGGGGGTGCGCGTGGGGGTATATTTGTGTGTTTGTCAGTGTACAAGAAATATGGTGTATTAACAAAAAAAAATATCTAGAGAACTGGTCGCGTCGATAATGGGATAAATATATATATATATATATATATGTAAGTGTGAAAGGTGTCTAGTGAAGAAAGAATACCGTCGCCTGATTTTATTTTCGGTTTTCAGGAGGCGGCTTCCTTTATTTGCTGGGCTGCTGAATGTGAGGGGGGGGGGAATGGTATAGACGGGAACCGTTAGAGGGAGGTGGAGGGGGTGTGGGATAAGAGAAACGGCATCATTGGGAATGCAGCTGCAAGGGATTATCGCCTGTACTCCATGAATGAATGGGTAAGGGGCTATTGAAGAGACGCACCCCCAGCGCGCGCACACACACACACACACACACACCTACAAAAGTGTGCGACAGAGCGCCCGATACGGTACAACGGGTGGGAGGAAGCGAGGGCGAAGAGGTCCCCCCCCCCCTTTGCACGAAGAGACGGTTCTCACTTGATAACACCGCAGTTGTCTGTGTGTGCATGTGTGCATTCACTGGTGAAACAATCCACCCATGTACTTATATGTTTGGCCATTAAGGCGCGTCTGCTCGTTGTTTTTTATATATTTTAGCTGCTTCGAGGCCAATTGCCTTCAAGGGAAGGGAAGGGAAGGGAAGGGAGGGGGTGTAAGCGTGGAGAAGGAAAGAAAGTGGTTGATCTTCTTTAAAAGGGTTCTCCCGCCCCGCACACACGAGGTCCCTCTACCCCCGCTTGCCATAGAGAGTGGTGGTGGTGTACGTTCTTTTACTGCTCGTTGTGGTTGTGATGTGTGTTTTTGTTTTATTTTATTTGTCTCTGTGGCTTCGTGTGTGTATAGGTAGAGATTGGTAGAGGGAGCCCCCACCTCCCCCTCACCCTCACCCCCACTGTATCGCGCTCACCAATAGCAACCCCTCACCAACTACACCTCTCAAGAAGGAGGGGAAGCAGAAAGGGAAACACACAAAAGAAGGCGGGGAGCGCTTCGCACTGGCGGAGGGGAAATAAAAGGGAAAGAGCTGAAGCAGTCAAGGAAAACAGAAAACAGTCGGCACGTCGCGGAATGTGAAAGGTGTGGAAGAAGATGTACTTTGTGTGCGTTGTCCGTCCGACACGCATGACCAGAAACAAAAGAGAGAGAAATTATAAAGAAAGAGTAGCAACAAAAAATATGGATATATATATATATATATATAGTCCACACCATTCAAG
>AUXJ01003302.1:0-16098 GCA_000482205.1 Herpetomonas muscarum
AGAGAAACTCTCGCGACCAAGAAAGGAATATAAAGAAGAGCAAATGTTTCAAAAGACGACAGAAAATCTTTGCGACAATGTATAGCGAACGAAAGTGACTGCGGGAGTCTGTTGACAGGCGATCTAGACGCAATATCCAATTGGCACCCCACTGCCCTGGCCCCTCTAATGCCCACTACGTGCCGTGCTAAATGCCCAGTGCAGGTTTTCTACGGTGTGGATAGGGGAGGGGGGAGGGTGGTGCTGCTCAACTTGGCAATCACCGTTTTGGGTACGACGAGGGCGGCAGGGCGTTGTAGACGGGGCGGGAGTCGTTGGGGTAGATGGGGTACCCGAGCGTCGGCTGCTGCGGCGGCGGGGGCCCTTGCTGATAATACCCCTGTTGCTGCGGCGGTGGGGGGCCCTGCTGGTAATACCCCTGCTGCGGCGGTGGGGGCATGTGGTACTGCTGCGGGACGTACTGCTGCATCATCTGCTGGTTGACCGTGATGGGCCCGAAGAGGGAGAAGGGGCGGTAGAGGTCGATCGGCTTCGAGCTCGTCAGCTGCGGCACCTGCTTGAACTTTTTCTGGCGGAGCAGGTCGCGCGTCTTGAGGAGGATGTCCATGTAGTTGAGTCCCTGGGTGTTCAGCAGCGCCCACGTGAACGCCTGCGTCGCCGCGCCGCCGGCCCCGCCGCTGGGCGTCTGCCGGACGTCAGCGCTGGTCCCGGCGTCCTCGCAGCCGCTGAACATGACGACGTCGCCGCTGGAGAAGTTGTTGCGCCGCACGGCCTGCATCGTGTAGCCCTGGCGCCCGCCGACACCGCGCGCGGCGACGAAGCTGAACGGCAGGTCGAGCATCGACGCCGAGTGGCAGCAGTCAAAGACGCAGGTCATGCGGGAGCCGGGGGGGAGGGGGCGACGAGGAGCTTGAAGAGGTCGTCGTCGAGGATCGTGCCGCTGGTGGAGTAATCGAGCGGGCACAGCGTCTGGTCGAATTCCTCCTCGGAGTCGTGCGTCGCCTTCGTCTGCCCGCCGTGGCCGCTGTAGTGCAGGAAGAGGACGTCGCCGGGGCGCACGTCGTTGGTCAGCCACGCCATGTACTTGATCATGTTCGCGCGCGTGGGGTAGTCGGTGAAGTTGGGGAACTTGGGGTCGTCCACGAGGACGCAGCACTCGGAGATGGGGAACTGGATGCGCTGCAGCGTGCCCAGCATCTGATAGCAGTCGTTGACGCAGCCGGACAGCTGCGACTTGGTGCCGGTGTAGTTGATGCCAATAAACAGCGCACGCACCCGACCACCCATGTACGGCACCGGCGCGCGGTACGGGACCACCGGCCGCACCGTCGCGCCCTCCCGGCGGGCGGCCTCAATGTTGACCTCCTTTGGCCGCGGAACCGACAAGAGGCCGTTTGCCAGCATCGGGATCGCGTTCACGGCGAGGTTGAGCGCCAGCATCCCGAGTAGGAGATCCGCCATTGCGACCAGTCACACAGCGATTGGGGGGGGGGATATATGAATAAAACGATGCTGCGACCGTCGAAGGTGAGTATCGCAGCAGAAATAAGTAGAAAAGGAGAGAAGAGAAGGGCAAACGAAAAAAAATCAAGCGCAAAAGGAAATCAAAGGGGAGGGTTAAGCAAAGGAAAGCAGAGAGGGGGGGAGGGTCAATCAAAAGAGAAGCGTCGCGTTCGGACTCTGAAATTCTGTCGCGGCGATTGTTCCTATATATATATATATATATGTGTGTTGTTATTATTTTCTAATGCTTGTGTGCTACTAGATTTGTATTGTATGAGGAGTGGGGTGAGAAGGAGGGATCGAGAGGCGATAGACAGGCCCATGGTGCGGCGGTCCGCAGATGAGTGGAGGCAGAGGCCGCTGCTGCTGTTGTCGCTGCAAGCGGACGAAACTGCGCCACTCGACAATGGGGTTGAGCTGAGCTTGCGATGGAGCGATGATATTTAGTATTTAGCGGAGAGATGTTTGAAACCTGAAGCAGACGAGGGGCAGACACAGTCGGAGGGGAGGGGGGGGGGGAGGGGGGACTAGAAGAACCGGATGCCGCCGCTTGGGTCCATGCCGTGGCGCAGCAGGTAACTCTCCGCAACGTGGCCGCTTGTCCGGAAGTATGAGCTGATGAGAAGTGACCGCGCACGGGCGGCAATCTCCACATCGACCGCCTCCGCCATCGGCGGCTTGGCGTCGACGGAGAGGGGCCTGAAGTAGTGCATGAGCTGGCGCAGCTCCGTCTTGCCGTCGCTCTCGAGGATGCGGAATATCTCCTCGCGCATCTTCACGGGGACCGACAGGTAAACGGCTCGGTAGGGCGGGTCGGCGCCGCGCACCATCTCCTCCACGCCGGCGATGACGTCGGCGGGGAGGGGGGCGCACTGCCGCACGGCGCTCGGCGCGACGCTGCGCGCCAGCGCCGTGTCGTTGGGGAAGTTGCGCCGCAGGTACAGGTAGTGCATTTCGCGCGGCGGCAGCGCGTTGCCCTGGCACGACGACGCCAGGCCCGGCGGGTGGTATACGACGGCGGCTGTGTCGTTGCCAGTAATCTCAAGCCCCTCGAAGAACGCCGTCGCGGCCGCCGCCACGCCCGGCGCCGGCAGCAGCCGCGACCGCACCGTCCAGAACTCCTCCCCGCCGTAGTGCCGGTGCACGCGGTCGTCGAGGCACCCCAGCATCGCCAGCGACGGCGAAATGTTGGAGGCGCAGGATACGCACATGCGGACAAACGGGCCCGTCACGTGCTCGTGCAGCAGGCGAGCGGCGGGGGGGCCGTTGTTGGCTTCGACAATGCCGCGGGGGGAGAAGGCGGAGGGGACGACGAACTGCGGGTACTGCCGGCGGAGGGCGCAGAGGGACATGTCGAGCAGCAGCTCCAGTCTGTCGCCGTACCCGTCGCCCCCCAGCCAGCGGGGGCGGCTCTCGCCGCTCTCCTCGGTGTAGCTGTAAACCCTCCCCACACTGCGGTTGAAGAACCGGAAGGTGTCGGCCGCCGGCGCCGCGCTGTGGAGGAGAACCTTCTCAAGACTGGGGGAGTGGGGCATCACCGGCGGAGGAAAGTGGCTCACCAGCTTCCGCTCGCGCGCCGCAATCTTCTGTGCGTCGGCGGTGATGTTCGGCCTGTAGTGCGCGAACTGCTGGAGCATCTCCGTATCCGTCCCCACGACGCACCCGGGGATGGAGCTGCACAGCGCCACGTAGCGGCTGCGGAGGCTCCGCAGCGCGAAGAAGCTCATCAGCGCCGCCTCCCCCAGCCCCCCTGTCATGTTGCTTAGCTGCGCGCGAAGCGCGTGCACGCGCTGCTGGACGTCCACCACCTCCGCACGTGCCATGGCGTCCGCACGGGACTGCTCCTGGACCCTGTCGAGGAGGGACGTGGACTGCGCATGGCACGCCAGCACTGCGCTGGTCAGATTGCTATTCGCGCCCTCGCGCTCCTCGAGCTGCCCCTTCACTGCCCGCAGCTCCTCCTCCAGGGCCACCGCGGCGGCGTCGTGCACGAGCGACTTGGCCCGGTCGTGCATGAGGGCCTCCCTGGCGTCGCGGCAGCTCTTCAGCGAGCTCCGCGCCTTCGCCTCAACAGCGCCGGCGGCCCGCAGCCGCGCCTTGTAGTGGCGGTCCATCCCGCGGTGGTACCCCAGCGAGAAGGCGGCCAGCAGCACCACCACAATGATCGCCAGAACGACAGGGTGCAACCGGCGGCGCCCCGCCCTCGTCGGCCGAAAGGATTGCGCGCGCATCGACGACAAAGTCCCCACCTGCAGGTCCACAACACACACACACAGCAGCGCACCAGCGCGGTTTTGCACTGTCACACGCAGCCGGTTACGGGACTTGGACCCACGGAGAGGTGGGCGCCTCGGGCGGAGTGGGGCAGACGGAACTATTTTATTCTAAGATATTGAGCGCACCAAAAACCGACAGTTATGAAACTGTCGAGGAGACGAGAGCTTTAAAATAATAAAAAAAAGCAACGCCAGCAAAGTTTAGCAGAGAAAAAGAGGTGAAGGAGGTGGAGGAGGTAGGGGGGGGGGAGGGTACGCACATTGCAGCACCAGCAGCGACGGCCACCACAGTCAGCGGCCACAGCCGGCAAATGGCCACTTACACTTCCACACACACACACACAGGCACGTGCACAGGTGGTGCTGGTTGTGTGAGGGAAAGCTGGTCGCAGCGCTTAAGGCGTCCGCCCACTCTGACGGGTGCGCCTCGAAAGATACGATCCGCTACGGCTGACGGACCGCCCGATTGATAGCATTTGCTGTTCTGTTTGTTTCTATTCGACTTACAGATCCAACTCTCGCTCACACAGCCAGCGTGCCGTCTCGCAGTCGGCACTGTGGACGCACGTTAAAGGAAAGGGAAAAGGGGGGGGAGGGGATCGAGTGATGACAACAAAAATGAGGGGACCACCGCTACTTATCTGGTTATAAAGAGAGGGGGAGGGGGGGCGGGGGAGCGGTGAGTTCACAGCACGTGCGTCTCCACAGCGCGGCTCAGCTTCTCGCGGACTACCTGCTGCTTGGCCGCCAACTCGGCTGCCAGCCCCGCCGGGCCCTGGTGGATGCGGCAGACCGCGAAGGCGTGCTGGAGGGCCGGCAGCACCGGCGCCGCGACGTTGGCGTACGTCTCCATGCCCACCTTGTACATGATTTCCCGCAGCGCCAGAATGACGTCTGCGCCGTGCTCGACGAGAGTCAGCGTGCACGTGGGGTGGAAGAAGAAGCCGCAGGCGTCGACGCGGGACAGGACATGCTCCAGGCACAGCAGGCACCACGCGCCGCTGCGGAGGGCGGCGGCGATGGGGGTGGTGCCGTCCTGCCGGTGGGCGGCCACGGCGGCGGCGGCGCGTCGGTACTCGGAAATGGCCGCGCAGAGGTGCAGCGCCCGCGCCAGCTCTGCGGTGGGGCAGACGTCGAGGGCGAGGAACGAGTTCTGGACGGCCTCGCCGATGCTGTAGACGCACGCGTCGGAGAGCGCGTCGTCGCTGCGGAGGCGGCGGCGCAGCTCCGTCTGGAAGGGGAGAGGCAGCTGCGCCTCGACAGCCAGCCACGCTGCCATCGCCGCATCGCCGCGGTTGAACCGCGCGGTGATGGCGTAGCGGTGGATGTCAGCGTAGGCCTCGCGGCGGTAGTGGTCGAGCACGTCGAGCCACTGCTGCAGCGTTGGGTGGTCGCCGAGCCGCTCGCGGAGCAGCCAGCGCAGCTGCGCCTGGTGCGGGCTGGCTGTGTCCAGCATCGTGCGGAAGAAGGCGCACAGCGCCAGGTACGCGTCGTCGTCAACCGCCATGAGCGGCGCGACGCCGGTGAGGATGTTGTAGAGCAGCGCTGGGTTCATGAAAGGCGAGTAGGCCGCGTACGTCGCCGCCGCCTTCCACAGGTGGCCGTCGCCGCTGAAGAGCCGCAGGTACGTTGCAACGCAGTCGTTCCGGCCGAATGTCAGCGCAATCTCGTGCGAGGCCGCGGCGACGGCCGGCGCGCACGCATCGGCGATGTGGGCGGACATGAAAGTTAAAATGAAGCGCCGCACCGACGGCGAGTCGTCCGGTGTCACCGCTGTAGGAAAAATAATCTCCCCATACGCATCGTCGTCGTCGTCGTCGTCGCCGTCCTCGTCGTCGCCGCCGCTGTAGTCGAGCCGCGGCGACGCCCCGACGGCGCGGCTGAGGGCGGCGACCTCCGCCACATCCCACGGGAGGCACTCCGCGGCAATGTCCGCGACGGCGCCCATCGCCCGGACGACGTCCTTCAGCGACTCGACGCCGAAGAGTTCCAGCGCGACGCGGCACTGCCACGCATTCTCCACGTCCCACTCCCACAGCTCCGCCGTCGTCGCCATTGCCTCGCGGAGGTCGCTGAGGGTGCGGAAGGGGAAGCTGATGGCGCACAGCGCGGCCAGGTAGTCGAGCTGCGACAGCTCCGCCTCGAGGCAGCGCTGCTGCACCAGCACCTCGTCCCCGCTGATGGCCAGCAGCATGTTCAGCGCGACAGTGCAGAGGCTCGCGGCGACGCTGACGACAGCGCCCGCCCCGCGGCCGCCCGCCGCGCCGCCCTCGAGGAGGATCCTCTTCGCGTCAAAGACGCACTCGTTGGCGTCGCGCCGCCACGCCGCGAATGACCTCTCGTCCGTATACGACTGGAGCAGCAGCCGCTTCAGGTTGGCGATGCACGACTCGACGTCGTCAGAGAAGGGGTTGAACTCGGCGCCGCCGCGCAGGGCGGCCATTAGCGACTCGATGACGGACGCCGCCGCCCCAAAGGCCCCGGCGAAGAAGCACCGCTCGATCATGTCGAGAAAGAAGATGCCAATCTGCTCAACTTCGTCGTGTGTGCAGGTGCGCAGCGCGAGCCCCGACAGCTCCGCCTGCTTCTCCGCGACGTACGCGGCGTCAAACTTGAACGCGCAGTACCACGCGCACACGGCGGCGCTGGCGTTGACCTCGTGCGCCGCGCCGTCGTCCAGCAGCTGCAGCACCGTCGTCGCTAGGCCCCATAGCGCATTCGCCGCGTCGTCGCGGAGGGGCGCGACGCACGCCCTGTAGCGCTCGCTCCACTCGCTGGGGCGCAGATCGGCAGCCGACCGCGGCGCGCCCGCGCCGACCGTCTTTGTCATCATCACCGCCGGCATCGGCGGCGTGTTGTCGTCGGGCTGCCGGTAGCGCGGCTCCTGCAGCGCCAGGAACACGCCGAGGCCCTCGCGCACGACGCCGACCAGCGGCGCGGGGGTTGGCGGCGATGACCGGAGCTCGCCGTCCATATTGTTGCGGTGGGTGCACTAAAGGGGGGGGGGGGTAGCGGTCAGACTATTGAGCGCCAACTCCGCAGCGGTGGATGTAGACGCTTCGTTGCCCGCGAGTTGATGTGTACCAAAGCTATTATTAATTTGGCCCGCGTACAATTGCCGATACGGGCAGGAACGGGCACAATCAGCAGAGAGGAACAGAGCGTTGGAGGGGGGGGGGATATGGAAAAGAGTGGAAGAGGAGGAGGAGCGGCATTCAGAGACATCCTCCGCCTGTGCAAGACATTGGTGGGGGGGGGGGGGGAAGTGGCCTCAATAGGTGTCCAATCGCATCAAACACGCACGTCTTGGAAGGCCCTGCGGTCATTTCCCAAAGCAACTGGTCGTCAGGTGCAGTTTTCTGTTTCACATTTCTTTTCTTTTGTTCTGTTGGAGTAAAGCGATCGCTCGCCTCCGTCACGGCGCTGCCGCCTCCGCATTGGAAGTCGCGGCGTCGCTGCCTGTCGACGCGGCCCCTTGCAGCGCGTCGTCACTTCCTTTTTCTGAGGGAGTTGTGGGGGTGACTGTGCCGCCGCTGCTGCTGCGGCCGCTGTGGGTCGACTCTTGCGAGGCCTCTCGCGCGCCGCCAGCCACCCCCTCCTCGTGTGCGGCGTCGTCGAGGCCGATGGCGCGGGCGACGGCGTCGGCGTCGGCGTCCTCCGCTGACGAGGAGGACGACTGCAGCACCGGCGCCTGCGGTGGCGCGGGGGTGCCTCGCATGGGCGTGTTGCTGAGGCTGTCGGCGATGACGGTGGCGACGCGGCGCACGAGAATGTCGCGGTGCGGCCACGCCCAAATGGCCGCGACGACCGCGCCGAGGAGCCCGAGGGCGAGGAGGAGGTCCCGGATGAGGCGGTACAGAAAGTCGCCGATGGTGCGCTGCAGGAGAATGGCCAGCGCGAGGCGCCCGCCGCACAGCGCGGCGACCTGCGCACGCTCCGGGCGCGGCTTCACAAAGAAGCTCAGGAACGCCTCCGACGACATGTACGGGAAGATAAAGTGCAGCGTCAGCGTGTGGAGCCGCCCGGTGAGGGGCAGCACCGAGAGGCCGATGAGCACGAGCACCAGCACCGCGTGCGTCACGACGTACTGCATGCACGTGTAGTAGTGGGCCCGCGCGAAGAGCGCCACGCCGCCGGCCTGTGCGACGACGCGGCTCCCCCGCAGCCGCCGCGAGAGGGAGCGCGCCATCGACGCGAGGCCCAGCCCCGCGCCAACGGGGGAGGCGGCCGCCCGCTCCGCCCGCGCCCGCTCCGCCGCCTCGAGGGCGACAAGCTCCCGCACCTCGTTGCGCACCGCCACGAGCAGCAGCAGCGTCTGCAGCACGCTGATGACGAGCTGCATCGAGAAGGACGTGCCCAGATACCACCGCAGCACCACCTGCGCGCCCCACACAACAGCCTCCACCGCCACCCACGCGGCGACGGCGACGGCGGCAGCCGCCCGCAGCAGCGCCACCGTCGTAAGGCGCAGCGCCGCCCACTCCAGCGCCAGCAGCCGCCCCTCCTGCGCCAGCACCCACCGCGCCGCGCCACCGGCCACACGCCCCAGCGGCGAGCCGCGCACCACCGCCGCGGCGGCGCGGAGGGGGACGACGGCGTGTGGCAGCCCTCGCGCCGCCGCGCCGCCCACCACCGCAGCGCCGCGGGCGGTCGGCCGCAGCACCGCAACGTACGCCACAGTGCCGACGGCCGCGCCGGCGCGAATGAGCGCAACGGTAGCGGAAAGCTCCGCCGCCCACCCCCACTGCACCACCGCCCACACACCGGGGACGAGCTCCAGCACGTCGGCGGCGGCGGCGACGGCGGCCGCGAGTTGGTCGTGGGCAGCGGCGCCGGCGGAGAACCACTCGGCCGACGGCGGCCGCGCGCAGCGCAGCAGCGGCGGGTCCGCCCCGCCGCCGCAGAGAAGGCCCAGCAGCCACCCATGCGCGTGGCGGGCGGCGGCGGCGGCCTGCGGGGCCCCTTGCGCCGCGGCCGCGCGCAGCAGCACCCACAGCACCCGCGCGCCCCGCAGCAGCGCCGCGCCGCCGGCGACGGTAGCGACGGCGACAGGGCCGCCGATTGCCTCGCTGAGGAGCGAGAAGGCGTCCCGGGCGGCGCGCACGAGGCCCGGCAGGTGCCACCGCACCGCGACGAGGAGCGGCATGTTGGCCGCAAAATCGCCCGCGGCGGCGCTGTCCGCCAACTGCGATAGCGCCGCCGAGGGCGACACGGCGTCGGCGCACCGCACAACAGCTGTCGCCGGCACCTCCGCACCGACCCCCGCCAGCGCCGCCGCGACGCGCTTACGAAGGGCGTCGCAGGAGGCGGCCCCGTCGCCGTCGACAGCGATGGTCCAGTGCCGGCCGTCGCTGTCGTCAAAGACGCGGAGGACGACGTCGTCGAAGCGCGTCGACGGCACCGCCCGAAGACACGGCGCGGGGCGGCCGCGGTGGTCGGCGAGGCGGCAGTGGAGGGTGCTGCGGCGCAGAACGCTGTCGGCCCCGGCCAGGACGATCGTATCGCGGAAAAGCGCGCCGTCGCCGTCGCTGTCGCTGTCGCTGCCGTCGGCTCTGTGGAGGCCGGCGAGGTGCAGCCGCTCGCCGACGGAAACGACGCTGTGGTGGAGTGTCGCCGCGGCGTCGCTGCCGGGCGCGGGTCCGTCGATAATCGCGTCGCAGGGCACCACCGCCGCGCCGCCCCCGTCCAGTGTGATGTGGACGTCGTCATAATACACGAACGCCTCGCGCAGCCGCGGGTGGTCGCAGCGGTCGGCCGCCCGCGGCAGCAGCGCCCGCTGCCCGCGGTACGACGACGCCCAGTCGCCGCGGTCGACCGGCGCCTGGGTGACGATGCTGTGCGCGACAAGGGGCGGCACCGCCACGCTCACTACGACAAAGAAGAAGCTGAACAGCGCGCGCACGCTCCCGGCCGACCACCCCATCACCACCGCGGCGACGAGGGAGAGGAGGGCCATGGGCACAACGAGGCCGCTGTCAACGCAGAGGGCAACAAAGGCCAACACGACGGCACCCGTCTCCAGCAGCAGCGCCAGACCACCCCACCGCTGCACAAGGCGCAGGAGCACCGCAGCCGCCGCACGCGCAACGAGGCGCCCAACCGCCACCGCAGCCGCAGCTGCGGCCAGCAGCGTCACCGCCCTGTCAACCGCCTCCTCCCGCACCGTGAAGTGCATCGCTCCCAGTCGCGAGAGGCACTAGAGGGCGCGCACTTTAGGAGAGGTGCGGTGAAACAGCCGATGGTTGTTTTTTGGGGGGAGGAGGAACGAAAAAGATTGGGTGTTTTGCAAGAGAGGAACGACAAACCGTTATCTAATCTAGTGTGCCCCGGCCGGGTGTTGCGGCTGGTGCGCAAAAGGAATAGGGGGGGGGGTGAAGCGCTAGTTCTAGTAGAGTAAAGCCGCCGAGCAATGTCTCCCTCTGTTGGACAGGAGAGGGGGGAGGGGGCCCAACTGCGTCTGCGTGTGTATGTGTGTATTGTATGTATATGCGATGTACCCGCCTACAGGTGAGAAGGGTTGGAGAGGCGGTGCAAGTGAAAAGAGACGGTGAAAGGACGAGAGACGGTGAAAGGACGAGAGACGGCGCATGCATTGCTGTAGCGCGGCCCGCAACGAATCTGCAGATTCACAGAGAGATAGAGAGATAGAGAGAGGGGGGGACACATTTGCATAAGATGCCCCCCGCAGCACTGCAGCTGGCGGGAACTCCCAGAGCGGCATCGGTACGCCCGCACCGCAGCGCGTGCCCTCGACTCCGCCGTTTGACTGCAGCGGATACAAATATGCATATAAATAAGGTATGTGTAGGTGTATATAGGTGCCTGTGGCTGAGGGTATACAATAGGGCAGCTTTACTCTTCACGACCCGTTACGACCATTAAGTTATGGTGTCCTCTTTCCCTTCCTTTTTGGATATACGAAGGGGAGGGAGAGGGGGGGTGGGATAACCCACCGCCCTCTGCGTGCGCGAGACACTGCAACGCGGCTACAGCGGGGACGCGCCCTTCAGCCCCGTCCGCACCTCCGCCCGCACGCGTGCCAGCTCCTCGTTCACCTTCCCTGACAGCTGCGCCTGCGCCTCCCGCTGCGACGCCGTCGCCTTGCTGATGGAGCTGCGCTCCTTCTCCACGCGCTCGCGGTCCCCTTTCGCCCGCGACGCAACGGCCCGCTCCGCGCGCTGCCTGCACGAGGCGGTGATCGCCTCCCATTGTGGCGGGTTCGAGCAGCACCACTCGATAACCTGCGACGTCGGCAACTTTGCACTCGCGGCGGCGTAACCCTGGCCGCGGACGGAGCCGTCGCCGGCGTCCTCGCTGTCGTCGTTCGCGTCGTCCGCTGCCGCCGACGGCGACGGCGCTGCGCCGTCCGGCGCGATGCGGGCGGCCTCCTCCCCCGTGCGGGCGGAGCAGATCAACTCGGCGAGCGGCGCGCCGTCGCTGCCGAGGAGGGCGCAGATGGCGCCGTGCTGGTCCTCGTAGTCGGCGATGAGGCCGCGGGTGAGGAGGAGAATGACCTCCACCGCGTCAACGTCCTTCCCGTTGACGGCGCAGCAGAGGTTGTGGAGCAGCACCGCCGCCGCGTCCGGCTCGCTGCCGTTGGCGCTGACAATGTGCATGAGAACGTTGGCGTCGGCGCCCGCGAAGTGCTTCACCGACGCGAGGAGGGAGAAGGCGAGCTGGTCGCGTGTGTCGAAGAGATTCGAGTTCTTCTTCATGCGCATTCGCACCCACGTGTTGTTGCGGACGGCGATGGCGCTGATGCAGTCGACGATGCGGCTGCCAAGAGCCAGCGGCATCGGCTCGAGGGCGTAGTGGACGTGGCGGAGGAGCGTGTCGAGGTTTCTGATCACGTTCGCCGCCGACTCCTTCTCCGCGGTGTCGCGGTCGCTCTTTGAAAAGTGGGCGCAGACCTCCTCGAGGACGATGCGGAGGAGGTAGGGCGGCTGCTGCATGCCCCGCAGCCGGCGGATCGAGGGGGCCTTGCTGCTCGTCGTCATGTCCAGCACCACCAGCGCGCGAATGATGCGGCGCGTGTGGAGCATCACCGCGGACGTGAACTTCTTCGAGAAGCGCCGCGCCGCGACGGGGCTCAGGGGGCTCGCCGCCGAGCTCCCGCGGCGCGCGACGGCCACCCCCTGCACCGCCTCCCATAGCCACTCCATCCACGGGAAGGGCAGCAGCGCCATGCCGCTCTGCCGCACCCCGAGCACCTTCTCCAGGTGCGCCATGACGCGCGTCACGACGCGCTCCGGCGGCTCCTCGTCAAAGGCCGGCGACTTGGCTGACGCCGTGCTGATGCCGTCCGCGTCGCCGAGGCCGTAGACGGAGCTCATCCCACGCGGCGGCAGATCGTCGCTGTCGGCCGCCGGTCCCCCGACAGCCGCAGCGGCGTCGTCGCCGGCGCCCGTGGCGGCGGCTGCGGAGGGGCCGCCCGAGTAGCCCGGCACCGACGCGGAGGTGATGAGGTGGCCGAGGACGGTGAGTGCGGTGCGGAAGGCGGGTGGGATGTGCAGCGTGTCGTCGCTGCCGCCCGAGCCGCCGCCGCGGTACGACTCCTCGAACTGCAGCCGATCGTCGACGCGGCCGTAGTCATGCGCCGTCTCGAAGCTGTACTCGCGGCGCGTGACCTTCAGCCGCCCCGACACGAGGCCGGGGAGGTGGCCGGGGAAGCCGAGGTTGTGGCTGAAGCTGCCCGTGACGGCGCCGCCGGGGTTGCGGTGCTTTGACTTTTTCGTCTTGCCCTTCCCGGAGAGGAGGGACCCGGTGCTGGCGTGGTCGGGGGCCCGGCCGTCCGTCGGCGACGTCGGGCGGTAGCCGTCGAGGGCCATGTGCAGGAGGCACGACATTGTCGCGAGGCGGATGGGGACGCAGCTCTGCGGGTCCGTGATGGCCCGGCCCAGCACCTCGTACCCGTGACCCTTCACGAAGCCCTCGCGAACCCTCCGGTTGGAGTGAAGGATCAGGGAGAGGAGGCGGAGGGCGAAGACGCGGATCGTCTCGCTCGCGTGGTTGCGACCGTTGACCAGCGACACGAGGAACGACACACCATTGCCTTTGAAGCACTCGACAACACGATCGCACATGGCCGCGTCGGCGCGCGCGACGTCGAAGAGCATACGCAGCAGCTCCGCCTTGGGGGCGTCGGCGCTGGAGATTGTCAGCGACGACGACGACACCGTCGGGGAGGCGGTGAGGGGTGCGCCGCCGCCGCCGCCGCACCCCGGCGGCGGCTCCACGAGAAAGCGGAGGAGGCTCTCCAGGTTGGACTGCGTCTTGCACAGCTTCTCCACGAGCAGCACCACCGCCTCTATGCACTCGGGCGGCAGGTGGAGGCCCATCGCGAGGATGCGGTCGAAGCGGCCGGGCACCTCCCCAAAGAGCCGCACATTCTCCTCCGCGAGGAGGCAGTCGCTCAGCTCCCGGAGGATGCTGCTCGCCGACACGTGGTTCCGCAGGCCCGGCAGCCGCGACGTCAGGTCCATCGAGTTGCGGCTGCTGGGCAGGTGGCTGTCGCCCCCCACCGCGCCCACCGCCTCCAGCCGCTCCAGCAGCGTGGCGAAGATGACCTGGGTGCTCGGGTGGCTGCGGAGCACCTTGCCACCGCCGCGCGGGGTGGCGGCGCGGAGCATGATGGCGGGAAAGTCGAGGAACGTGTCCTCCCACCCCAGCACCTCCGCCTTGAGCACCTCAAGGTACGAGTCGCCGGCAGACTGCAAAATAGCATCCAACTCCGCCGCGCTGTTCGACAGCTGCATCGTCGTCGCAATGGACGTGATGCACAACTTGGCGACGACGTTGAAGTTGGCCGCCGTGTGGCTGGCCCGCAGTGTCTGGAGGGCCCAGCTCATGACGCCGCACTCGGCCAGGATGGCCTGCGTGTCGGGCACGTAGTACGCAACGACGCCGTTGACGGAGACGCCGTTGCTCTTGCCGACGAGGCTCCCCGACATAAAGTTCGGCGTCGGCCCCGACGACGTCGGCGGCACCGCCGGCGCGCTGATGAGCAGCATCGACTGCGAGTCCGCCGGCTCCGTGCGGCCGGGGCCCTTTGCGTACAACTTCCCCACCTCCTTCTCCCCCATCGCGACGCCGATCAGCTCCATGCTCGCCACGTAGCCGTAGAAGGACGCCTCCTCCGTATTGCCGCCAAAGGCCATGTCGAGGCGGTGGTGCTTCGATGAGGCCTGCGGGAAGGGGACGTTCGCGTTGAGGGACGGCAGCTTGCGCCCGTTCACGAAGATGGCGGTGCCGCCGAGACCCTGCGCCAGGACAATGTGCGACCACGTCTCCGCTGGCAGGGAGCTCTCGGGGATGGTGGAGACGAGCAGATCCTTCGAGGTGCGCACCCGCAGCGCCAGGCTGCAAGTGCGGCCGTTGGCGAGCACCACAAGCGCCACCGACGCCCCCGCGTCCTCCGTGAAGGAGAAGAGGTGGCTGCCCTCCGCCCACACGCACATTGGGTTGATCCACGCCGAGAAGCTGTAGCCAGACCAGCGCCCCGCAAATCCGTCGAGTTTGCAGACGACGCTGCCGCAGCCGGGGAAGAAGAGCACGCGCGGGGGCGTGTACGTCGTTGCGAGGACATGCAGCAGCGCCTCGACAACGTCGGCGTCTGTCTGACACGTCCGGCCCGCCGGCATCCGCTCAATGGCGCGCATCAGCAGCTCCACCAGCCGCTTCGGGAAGTACGTTGCCGCCAGCGACGACATGAAGTGCTCCGTCAGCTGCGTCGTGTTCGTGGCGAGCTGCCTGCCGCCCTGCGCGCCGCTCTCGTCCTCCTCATCGGCGCCGTCCTCCGCAGACAGCATCGCGCGGCTGAAGACGCTTGGCTGGGCGTCCGTGACGAGCACCGCGAGGCACTCCACCATCGACCGGTCAATGAGCCGCTGCGCGTTGCACGGGTGCGCCGCGCACAGCAGCATGAGCGTCGTGATCAGCTTCCGGTACATGGCCTCCGCGACGACGCTGCTGCAGTCGAGGCCGAGTAGGCAGCGCTCGACGACGCTGACGGCGTCGGCGCGGATCGTGCAGGCCGTGAGGCAGGAGGCGGTGCGCCACACCACCTCCGATCCGCTCGTCAGCAGCGTGTCCCAGTGGGCGGGCAGCGCGTCGAAGCGGCGCACGCCGAACCCGGGTGAGGCCGCCCCGCTGGGGCTGTGCTGCCCTGGGGAGCGCATCTGGCTGGTGGGCGTCTCGAGCCCGACGGGGCTGTTTGCGTCCACGGCGTCGTGCACCGCGAGGCGGCGGAGGGTGAAGCTGTCGTCGGTGACGGCCTCGACGAGCAGCTCCAGCAGCTCCGACTCCCACCCTGCGCTGTCGCCGAGGGTCACAAGCGCGTCCTTGCCGGCCGTTGGCGTGGGGATGGGCAGCACCAAGTCCATCCGCCCGAGATTAGAGGCGGCCGCCGTCCACGTGCGGCAGAACACGTCGCGGTGCTCGGCGAGGAGCGACTGCTTCACGGCGCCGTTGCCGCGGACGAGGCCGGAGAGGAGCGACAGGTACACAACGGCTGCGGTGATGCGGTGGGAGTCCTCCGTCGTCGTGGCGGCGGCGGCGTCGTCGAAGAGCAGCGTGTGCGCGCCGCGCAGCAGCGTGACCGCCCACTCCACCGGGTACGCCTCGCGCGGCCGCTGCTCCACCGCGCCCACCGCGTCGGCGCGGTGGAGGGCGCTGACGAGCAGCGACGCGAGGTGCACCGCCCGCGGGTCGACCAGCGGCGACCCATCAGCGTCGCTGCCGTCGGCTGGCGGCTCTGCTGCCGGCGCTGCCGGGGCCGCCACCGCGAGATGCGCGAGACTGGCCTCGAGGCAGGGGCGCATGAGCGGCGGCTGGTCGCCAGGCACCTCCGAGAGCACCACCCCGCACACCTCCCGGAGCCGCTTCGTCAGCGGTGCCGTCATCGCGTAGGTGACGAGAAGTGGCACGAGGCCGCAGTGGGCAAAGTTCTCCGCCGCCGCTCGGCGCGTCGTGCGGCTGATGATCCGCGCCGCCTCGAGGGCGCCGACCATCGCCGACTCGGACAGCGGCCGGTGCGCGGGGCGGCCGTCGGCGGGGGCCGTCAGCAGCGTCAGCTCGTCGCGCAGCCCGGCGCACCACAGCTCTACCGTCCCCGCGTCCACCGGCAGCCGGCGCCGCTGCCACCGCTCCTCAACAGCCTTCGAGGTGCTCACGAGATCCTGCTGGGAGGGGGTGTGGTCGCTCCCGGACCCCACCCACCGGCGGAGGCTGCTGACGGCGAGGTGCGTCAGTCCAGACAAGTTATCCGTCGACATCGCAGTCGGCCTACACGCCTATAATACAGATGGATGCTTCAACAACG
>AUXJ01003326.1:0-11361 GCA_000482205.1 Herpetomonas muscarum
ACGCACAGTCCTTACACATTCACACCTTCCCAGCCGGCGGCCCATTGATGGCCCCTCTGACTCTTATTGTCTTGTCCTTTTTCTCTTCTCTCTTTCCCCCCCCCCCCCCCCCTTCCACCTCGACGGCTTTGACAGTGCGCAACGGAAAAAAAGGGGGGGAGGAAAGACCCATGGACGTCACCTTATCTGCTGCTACAGGAAGTTCATCTCTCTTCCTCTTTTTGATCTCTCGATGCTGACAGCTTCAATGTTCTATTTCGCTTTATTTTCTTTTTTTCGTTTTCCTTTTTCATTTCTTTTTGTGTGTGGATGGGTATAGATGTGTGTGATAATTCTGTGTCGGTGTCGTGCGCCTTTTCTTCTTCTTCTTCCTCTTCTGACACAACGTGAGATATGCGCGCATTACGACAACTGACGCGGTAGCAGCAGTAAACATTTATTTCTTCCTTTCTTCTTTCTTTCTTCTTCAAAAAAAAACACCACACAAAAAAAATCTGATATTTTTTTTGCTTCTTCTTCACACACCACTTGCCCGTTTAGCTCACGAGGAGGAGGAGGAGGGCATCTTGACGTTCATCTCGCGCAGGACCTGCCCGACAGTATCCATCAGCGCCGCGCAGTCCTCCATCGTGATGTCGCCGAAGGTGCCGATGCGGAACGTGTCGGCAAAGGAGGCCTTCCCGGGGTAAATGACAAAGCCCGCGTTCTTCAGCTGCGTGTAGAACTTTTCAAAGTCCCACCCATCCGCCTTTGCCGGGGAGTGGAAGGCGGTGATGATATAGCCGTAGGAGGGCTTGCTGCGATCAAGGAACAGCTTGAAGCCATACTCGCCTGTCATACGGTCGGCAATATAGGCGTTGAGCTTCTTGTAGCGTGCGGCGCGGGCGGTGACGCCGCCCTCCGCCCAGAACTCGCGCAGGGCCTGGCGGAAGGCGACGATGGCCTGCACCGGTGGCGTGAAGAGGAACTGGCCGTCCTTCTCCAGCCCGTCCCAGACCTTGCTGACATCGAGGGTGAAGGAGATGGAGTTGCCGCGGCTGCGCTCCAGCAGCGCGCGGCGGGCGAGGACGAGCGAGAAGCCCGGCACGCCCTGAATGCACTTGTTCGCCGACGTGACGAGGACGTCCGCGACGGCGGGGACGTCAATATCGTAGCCGCCGAAGCTGCTCATCGCGTCGATGAGGAGCACCACCTCCGGCGCGCAGTGGCGGCGGACGATGGCGGCGACGCCCTCGATGGGGTTGATCATGCCGGTGCTGGTCTCCGAGTGGACCATCCCGACCGCGGCGAGGTCCGGGTGCTCCCTCACCGCGCCGACGAGGAAGGCCTCGAAGGCGTCGAGGTCCATGTCCGCGCCCTCCTCCCAGTCGAACGTGATGAGCTGCGAGATGCCGCGCTGCTTCACAATGTTCGCCATGCGGTACGAATAGGAGCCGTTGCGGAGCACCAGCACCGTCGACGGCGCCTTGGGCGAAATGACAGTATAAATGGCGGCCTCGACGCCCATCGTGCCGCAGCCCTGCACCGGCACACAGGCCCACTCCTCCGCCGGGGCGTGGGCGATCCGCAGCACCTCGGTGCGCACCTCCGCGATGGTGCGGATAAAGTCGGCGTCGCGGCTGCCATAGTCGTCCAGCTGCGCCTCACGCACCGTCCTCGATGTGCTGAGTGGGCCGGCGGTGAACAGGATGCCGTGCTTGCGGCCCTGCTGCTCCGCGTAATTCATCGACATTGTCCTCACAATATATATATATATATAGAGAGAGAGAGAAGAGGGCTCCTTCTGGGCCCGAGGTGCTTTTTGTTAGCGATATATGTCCGTAGAGGGAGAGAATGAGAAAAGGATAGAGTGAGAGAGGAGAGAGAGAAGGGAAAGGGGGTATAGAGGGGGAGGGGGGGGGGTGATCTCGTCCCTCTTTTTCCTTGTGGATTATATGTTTTCTTCTTTTCCCTTTTTCGTTTCCAAGGAGGTCGTAGACTAGATGCCTATAGATATGCATGGGGGGGGGGTATATTTTGTGTATACCTTTCTTTTTTTATTCTTCTTCAAACTTCACGCTGTCGAAAAGGAACACGGAAAGGATGGAGAAATATTAAATTAGAAAAAGATGTACCTCTGGGAAGACAAGCTCACCGCGATAAGTAGTTTCCTTCTTCTTTGCGCTTCTTGTTGTTGTTGTTGTTGTTGTGAATCGCATGCACATTCACATCCGTCAGTTAAGATGGCATCGGATACAATGTCTTTTTTTACTTTTCCTTTTTTGTGATGGTTTTTTCTTTTGTTTATTTGTTGTCGTTTGGGTGTGTGAATGTACAGGAATGTGTGTGTGTGTCTGTCCGCGCCAGCGCCAGCGCCAGCGTCAGCGTGTGTTGACAGAGGGGTGTATATTTGAGTGATCTTGAGTGCCGAGGGGGGGGGGGGCATCACATCAGCACATGTGGTGGTTATAAAAAAGGGCGAGAGTTGTAGATGGTAAATGGGAAGATGGGGTGTGGTGCTGAATAGTTCAATGGTGTGCAAAGGAGTCCAAAGAAAGGGGGGGGAGAGTAGATTATTAGTTTTAAAAAGGGTGTGCTGAAACACATGATGAAGAAAATCTCTTTAACATAAAGTACATGCAGAGGTGTAGGGAGGAAGGACACGGGGGGGGGGGAGAAAGGAGAGGAGTGGATATATCTCATCGTCACGAATCACCAGCCTTGTCGTCGGGCACCTCCGTCGTCAGCTCCTCTGGTGGGACGACGAGATACAGCCGTAGGAACGGCAGCTCCACCGGCCCCTGCGCCTTCCATGCCGAAAACACCCTCGCCCACGCCGCGTCGCTTCGCAGCGCCACCGCCCCCGCCGGCAGGGCACGCAACACGCCCTCCTCCTCCACAGCAGCAGCAGCCCCCACAGCCCCATAGCAGCAGCTGTATAGCGGCAGGACTGCCAAGTCCACCTCATCGGAGGCGGCCGGGGAGGGGGACGCACGCGCGCCGCCGCAGCCGCTGTCCGCCGCGCTGCTGCTGCGGCTGCGGGTGAAATGGGGAAGGCGGATGTCGCGTTGCTCGAGCGCCCTCCGCAGCCGCCACAGCACACCGGACAGCCGCGTCCGCGTGTGGAGGGGCCGCAGCGTCATTGTGAACGGCAGCGGCCGTCGCGACCCCGACTTTAATGCGTACTTTGGTTCGACCGCGGCATCGACGACAGCGGGTGAGGATGGCTTGCTGGGCTTCCCCCTCTTCCGCTTTGGGGGAGGGGGACGCTGCGGCTGTTTTTGTGGAGGGGCGGGGCGTGGGGCTGCTACCGCCACCGCTCGCTGCACCGCACCGCCTACCGCCTGGCCCTCAATGGCCAGCTCGCCGGCGCCGACGGGCGCGCGGGGCGGGGTCGCTGTGTGCGCTGAGCGACTGGGAAGGGGCGGGGCGGCCTCTGACGGTGCCGCTGGTTCCGACAGGGCGGCGTCGGTGGCGGGGCACGGGAGGCTGTCGGCGCTCCCTCGCCGTGCGGCGACGGCGCCGTCGACGGGCGCGGGTGCGGTGGCGCTGGCTGAGCTTGCGCGCGGGGGAGGTGGGGACGGCGAGGACGTGTCAGTGGGGGAGGGGAGTGAGCGTGGCGGGGAAGAAGGGGGCGGGGGTGAGGGTGAGGGTGAGGGGACGGGGGCCATGGAGGGCTCCACAGCGGTGGCAACGCGCGACGCGACCACCTCCAGTGTGACTGGAATGGTGTAGGCAATATAGCGGCGCTGTGCCTCGGCGTCAAACAGAGCAACGTACGTGTAATCGTCCTCCTCATCTTCCTCATCTTCCTCTTCCTCCTCCTCTTCTTCCTCTTCCTCTTCTTCCTCTTCTTCCTCTTCTTCCTCCTCCTCTTCTTCCTCTTCCTCTTCTTCCTCTTCCTCCTCTTCCTCCTCTTCCTCTTCCTCTTCCTCTTCCTCCTGGGCGTCGCTGCTGGTCGTACTTTCCTCCTCCGCGTTGCTGACGGTGGCGGAGTTGTCACAATCGGTGCTGCTGCTGCTGCTCGTCCTGGCAGCAGCAGCAGCAGCAGCAGCGGCATCCTCTTGAGTCTCCCCGTCCTCCCCCTCGCTGGCCTCCTCCCCCTCCTCCTCCTCCACGGGGGTATCGATCGCGCCCACCTCCTCCTCCCCCTCCTCGTCCCTCTTGCAGCTGTCGGTGCCATTGCCACTGGACTGCGAGGAAAGTGTCTTTAGGTCCTCGGAGAGCGCCGCCTCCGCCGCCGCGCCGGCGCTGCCGTCGTCCCCGTCGCTGGAGCTGGCGCTGGCATCCCCCTGTGCACCGACAAGATCAGCGCTTTTGACTAGGGCGTGTTCAACCCCCTCCTCAGTTTCTTCCTCTTCTCCTGTGGAGCTGGAGCTAGAGCTGGTGTCGTCGTCGTCGTCGTCGTCGTCGTCCGTCGACGACGGCGGCGCGCTCCACCGCCAACGCAGCACCTCTCGTACTTTCGCGGGGGGCGGCCTCGCGACGCCGCGGCGGTCTTCCATGCCGTCGCCGGCCTCCTCCCCGCCGTCCTCGACGGAGGAGCTTTCCCACAGCTCGGGGAAGACTCTGTCCGGCCGCGGGGGCACCCACGGCGGCGCGATCACCACCCGCTGCGGGCGCCTCTCGTCCGTCAGGAAGGCGCGGCGCATGGACTCAATCGCCGCCGCGTTGGCCGCCGCCTTCGCCAGCCGCATCGCCGCGCGCGTGTCGAGGACGCCGGGCTGCTGCAGCGTCCCCAGCGCAGCATCCGCGCCGAGAGTAGCACCCACCTGGGGACTGGCAAGACTCGCAGCGGTGCCCTGCGACGGTGGTGGTGGTGGTGGTGGTGCACGGGCCGTCTGGAGGACCGATGGGGGTGGGGGCGACCGCGTGCTGAGGAGCTCTCGAGGGCTGGCACTCCCCCCTCCCCCGTGCAGCGACCTGGCCGTGGCAGCGGAGGCGGGCGAGCGGCGGCCCGTGTGGAGCATCTCCTGCCGCCGCCGCGCCATGTGCAGCCGCGCCGACGACTCCGCCAGGGCGGAGCGCACCGTCTGGTCGAGCCACTGCGCCGGCGGCGTCGAGGAGGAGCGGGCGGTTGTCGACAAATCGACATCCCGCAGCGTTGACGCGGCCGTCTGCGGCGGCGACAGCGACGAAATCGACGGCTCCGGTGCGGAGGAGGGGACGGCGCGCTCGACGCCGCCGTCGCCGACGGCCCCGCGGACGGACGGTGGCGGGGGCAGGAGCGGCGAGGAGGGGGACTGCGGCGTCGACAGCGGCGAGGCTGTTGTGGGTCGCCTCCCGGGGAGCGTCGTGCACATCGTACTCCCGCCGTTCGGAGGGGGCGGGGCCAGCGCTGACGACGACGACGACAGGGAGGAAGGGGCGGAGGGGGGCCGCGGTGCCCGCCCGCTCTCCTCCTCGGCGAGGCGCGCCGCGTAGTTCTGCTCGTACATGGCCTGCAGCTGCGCCCGCAGCGCGGCCCGCTCCCGCTCCCGGAAGGCGGCCTGCTGCTGCTGTGCACGCATCCGCTCGTGTCGCCGGCGGTGGCTCTCAAGAATCTTTGCACGGACGAGGGCCTCCAGCTCCTTCGCCGGCACGCCAGCGCAGTGACCGACAACAGCGGTGGCAGCGGCCGGTGGGCGCGCGACGTCGTCCCCCGCCTCCGGCCCCCGCTGCGTACCCGCGTCGTCTTCGGCGGCAGAGGCAGAAGCCGCCGCCTCCGGCTCGTGCGCGGCGTCCCCTGCAACAACAAGCACCCGCGGGGGCGGCGACAGACGGCGCTGCTCCGGCAGCGAATTGGATGGGGAATGGGGCGGCGACGAGGAGGACGGCGAGGCCGACCGCCACGTCGTTGGCGGGGGCGGCGCCGCGCTCAGCGGGGAACCGCTCGTGGAGGCGCTGGCAGCGCAGGCCGAGGACGACGACACCGGACGCAGCCGCGCGCCGACCGCACTATCAAGTGACGGCAATACGCCGCTGAGCAGCCGCCGCCGCGGCCCCCCCTCACCGCTCCCGCCATTTGTTGTAGCCGCGACAACTGCAGCGGCGGCGGCAGCAACCGCGGAGAACGCGCCACCGCCACCTGACGGGTGGGGGAGCAGCGACACCCGCCGGCGCTGTGGGAAGGCTGGCGGTGACTGCAGCAAACGGCCGCCACCGTCGCAGTCCTTGACGCCGGCCGCCGCCCCACGGAGGCACTCCTCCCCGTCAAGCGGCCGAACGGGTGGATGCAGGGGAGGGCGATGGGGTGATGGCTGCTGTGCGTGAACATCTCCTCCTCCCCCCGCTGCCACTGCTGTTATTGTATCTGCTGCGCTGGCAGCCGCGCTGCCCCCAGATGCGAAGACGACCAGTCCCGCATGAGCACCGCCACCCGCAGCAGCGGCAGCGGCAGCACCCGCAGGATCGAAAACGTCGCGTGGGTGCTGCTCCTCTGCCGCGGCGGCGTTGAGGCGACTCACCATCACGACATCGTCGCTGCCGGGGTGCAGCCCGAGGGCGGAGAAGGCCTCCGCATGCGCCAGCCACGGCACGCGCTCGATCAGCTCAGCAAGCTCACCGCGAGTGTCGGAGCGGATGGCGCGGTCCAGCGTATCGGCGAAATCACCTGCAGAGTCGCCAGCGCCACTGCCCTCCGCGCCGTCCCCCGCATGGGTCCTTCCGCGCCGCGAGGCCATGCGGGAGGCGGAGGGGGCGGCGGCAGCAGCGGCCAAGGCCAGCGGACCCCCCGCGGCGAGCGCGGTGCTGTCGTCGGCGCCTGTGCATTCATCCCCCTCACCGCCCCACGGCGCGCCTGGCACGGCGCCAACGTCCCGCTGCTGCTGCCAGCGCGTCCAGGGGCGATGCACGCTGCCGCTCTCCCTCGCGCTGGCGGGTGAAAAAGACGACGACGGCAGTGGTGGTTGTGGTGGTGGTGGTGGCGGAACGCTTTCCGCCGACTCAACCTCGCCACCGCGGCCGCCCTGACTTGACGAGGCGGTGGCGTTGGCGTGGGGCCTCTTGGGCGACAAGGACGCCCCGAGCGCGTTGCCAAGAGCCACCTGCCGGGACGCTGGGAGCTGCGCGTACAGCTCGTCCATCGTCGCATCCACGCGCGCCCCCATCTCCAGCGGAGTGCACAGCTCAACGACAACGAGCGGAGTCACCGCCGGCGCAGCACTGTCCTCCTCCTCTCCTGGTCTGACGTCGCCAGTATCGATAACACCCCCACTTGCGGCCTGAGTCTCCTCTTCCGCGTGGCGCTCAGCCGCCTCCGGTCCCAAACGCAGCCGCTGCTGCTGCTGCTGCTGCTGCTGCTGTTCCAGCCTTCCAGCTGCGGTGGCGATGGAGCGCGACTCGGGCCGCGAGAGCGCGGAGGGCTGCTGGGCGGTGCCGGGCCTCGACAGGAGGAGGAAGCTTGGCGGCTGCCCAAACACGTTCATCAGCAGCTCCTCCGCTGAGGGGCGCTGGAGAGGGTCGACGGTGAGCATCCTCGTGACGAGGGCGACTACCAGGGCATGCATCATCTGCTCCCTCGCGGCGAAATCGTCGCCGTACTGCTCCCGCAGCTCCCGCGTCCGGGTCTCGGTGAAGGCGTGCGGTTGGGTGAGCTTCCCGCGGTCATACTCGCCCTCCGTGATGATGTGGATCTGGCCAAGGACATTGTCCGACTGGAAGGGCGGCTCGAGGCAGTAGAGCTCGTAGGCGAGAACGCCCAGCGCCCAGATATCGGCGGGAAACGAATACGGCTCGCCGAGGCACAGCTCCGGGCTCAGATAGAATGGGGTGCCAATGAACGTCTCCGTGTAGGGCAGGGCGGGGTCGAGCAGCTTCGACACGCCAAAGTCCCCCACCTTCACCGTCCCCGTGCGGCGGTCAAGATACAAGTTCGCCGGCTTGATATCGCGGTGGAGGACGGAGAGGGAGTGCATGTACGCGAGGGCGTCGAGGCTCTGTCGCACAATGTCGATGATCAGGAAAGACTCCATCCAATTGCCGACGACAGGGCGTCCTGACGTCGTGGGGGACAAAGAGGAGGAGGAGGGGTCACCACCACCACCACCCGCGGCAGCGGGAGACGGTGAACTGCGGGTGTTTGCGCCCCCGGCTGCCGACGTTGTGGTGGTGTGGTGGTGGCGCTGGTACGACTCTGTTAGATAGCTGCCACGGCTGCCGGCACCACCACCACCCGCAGCGCTGGCGGCAAGTGGCGTGTCCGGGTAGAAGGAAGCATCCTCAAGAAAGGTTGCCGAGTCAAACCCGCCCTTTTGGCCGCCGTGCGTGGCGCTACTCCCGCTGTTGTAGAAAGGACACTCCTTTCGATCGAGACGCACCTGCTGCGAGAAGGAAGCGGCGGCGCCCCCTCCTCCTCTACCTGATGCCGTGCCCTCGTCCCCCCATTCCGCGTCGTCCCCCGCACTCCAATCGGAAGTCCTCGCCCGCTTGAAGCCCGTGGCGCCGGCCCCAAGGCTGTGAACCAAAACGCTGTCCTCATCCTGCGCCGCCGCTGCCGGTGTGCCGGTCGTCGTCTGCCGATGAAGCTGAATCAGCGCGGCGAGGTCACCGCCGGCGATGTACTCTGTGACGAGGCACAGCTGGTCCTCCTCCTCGTCGATGAAGCTGTCCACGTAGCGGAGGATGCTGTGGTGCCGCAGCTGCTTCAGCAGCGAGGCCTCCGACATGGCGAGTAGCACCTCGTCGTCTGTCAGGCCCTGCATCGGGATCGCCTTCACCGCAACCAGCGCCGGGGGACGGTCCCCACCGGCTGCTGCGCCGCCAGAGTCCTCGTCCCCAAGCTGTTTGTTGTTGTTTCGGCACAGGTATACGTGGCCGAACCCCCCACGCCCGATGAGCTCAATGGGTGGGTACTGCCGCCAGTGATGGGGGAGGTGCTGCTGCTGCCGTTCCGCTGCCTTCGTAGTGCCCCCCTTCCGTCCCTTTTCTTTGCCCCCTCCCTCCCACCCTACGGCGGTTGTGCTTGAGATGGGGGCGGCGTCACCACCGGACGACGGAGGCTGGAGAGAGCTGCATGGCGTGCCGCTCCCCCACGCTCCACTCATGGGCTGGCAATAATCGTTTTTTCTTTTGTGTGTTCTTGTTCCTTCGCTAAGCACCCCACACACCCACACGCAGAGAGAAGGGGGAGGTGTGTATATGCCTATAGGTCCGTGTAGATTGGTAAAAGAAAAGGGGCCTAACATACGAGCGTTGAAGCAGGACCACCCCGTGAAGAGACGAGCAATGCAGGGATTATAATGACAGGGGGGGGGGATGGGCGGGCGCATACCGAATGCAACAACAGAGAGACTACCCCTCCTTATTATCATTGGGGACATAATCATATCCTCCCCTTCACTTATTTTTTTCCTTGGCGAGCTCCTGAGCGTGCATCCTTGGCACCCGCGAGCGGGAAAATATATATATATATATGCCCCGGCGCTGTACATCCTCTCCTGCGTTAACTTGCGGGGAAGGGGGGGGAGGGGGGGGGGGGGGGGGCTTACATCCGTGCACAGCATCCCCCACTCCCATGGACGCGAGAGCAGGAACGACAGAGCACTTCCTTTAAAAGGAAAAGGAAAAAATTTCTGAATCGATTAAAGTAATATATATTTATGATGCTTTGTGTGTGATACTTTTCATGAGTTAATATCAGCGTGCATAGCATGCGTGTAGCGCTGCGTATAGCTTTCCCGTGCACATGTGTGCATTGTATACGTGTATGTGCGTGCATGCACATGCGTAAGATATATGTGTCTGTGTTTGTATTCATGTGCTGTTGTTTTAACGTGTCGAAATGGGAGGACAAGAGAGAGGAGAGAGGCGAGGAAGGGGGGGGGGGAGGGGGGGGGAGGGAGGACGCAGACAATCAACGAGTCGTGAGGGTTGTTAGTAGGAAACAAAAAGAAGGGGATAAATGTGGGGACCATTACGATAATTGCAACACACAGAGAGTGAAACATATACACACATATACCTACACATGCACACACGCTCTCACACACACACACACACACACACACACAGGTTGCACACATCATGCACCCGCACAACGGGCAATGGTACACGTGGTGGTGGTGGTGCTGGGGGGAAGAGGAAAGAAACACGGAAGGACGGCAGCAGCAGAGCCCCACAAACGTTGGTGCAAAGGAGCGTCAACATGCTCCTTTGATACACTTGTGGAGCATGCTTGTTTTTTCTCTCTCTTTTAATCGTTAAGCATACACACACGCACATATATTCGTGCATGCTTCATGCCTGCGCGCCTGTGAATAGAAAGAAAAAGAGAGAGAGTGGGGGGGGGGGGAGATGGAGGCATCGTTTTTTTTCCTTTTTGTTATGTGCGTGTGTGTGTGTGTGTGTGAAGTATAAAAGCAGGAGTGAAGACATTCATGCACACACACACACACACACAAATACCTCCCCCTGTACACTCTCCCTTTCCTCCTCTACAGCTTTGCCGGGTAGCGGTTAGCCTCGCCGTCCTTGAGGACGAAGACATGGCGCAGATTGCGGTACCTGTCGTTGACCTCGAAGCCGTACCCGACAATGTACTTGTCCGGCCCCGGCAGGCACGTGAACTCGGGCTGGAACGTCACCTTCCGGGCACTGGCCTGCTTGTTCACCAGCACGCAGAACTCCACGCTCTTGGGGGCGTACTTGTCATTCAGGTATTTTTTGAGGAACTTCAGGGTGCGGCCCGAGTCGCACACGTCCTCGAGGACGAGCACATGCTTCCCCTTCAGGTTCTGGAACTTTGGCAGGGCGTGGAGGTGGATCGTCCCGGTGCTCTGCGTCCCGTCGTTGTAGCTTGAGAGCCGAATGAAGTCGCACACGTTCGGGAGGCCCTCGTCTTGCAGGTAGCGGACGAAATCCGCCGTGAAGATGTAACTGCCCTTAAGCACCGAAATGATGATCAGCGGATTGTCTAGGGAGATGGGGGCCTCCTCCGCGGTGGGGCTGGCGCCGGGGATCGTGTTCAGGTGAGTCATGCCCTTGTAGTGGGCGGCGATCACCTTCGCCTGGCGACGCATCGCTGCGTGGAGAACATCCTCCGTCGCGACAACCTCGGAGGCCATCGGGTACGGCTTGCCGTCAACGGTGATGGTGCCGTCGGGCAGGCGGCCTGTCGTGCACTTGTGAGCGGGATGCATCTTTCACTCTTGGTGTTTGGTGCTGCTGCTTATGGTTGCTTGTTGTGGTGGTTCTTAGTCGTTTTCGTTTTCTTCTTTTTCTTTTTTCTTTCCTCGGCAATGGCTACCGACGGAGAATACACCTGTTATGGATCGTGTACTGGTGTTTTTTTTTAAGGAAACTAGTATTAGTGTGTTTTTTCTGTTAGCTTTAAAAATAAAGAGTCAAAATTTGGTGCGTGTGTGTTTCGTCTTTGTTTGTTTTTCCTCTCCGTTGTTGCTATTG
>AUXJ01003370.1:0-12807 GCA_000482205.1 Herpetomonas muscarum
CACATCGGTTTAAAACTGCCCTCTTAACTTTAAATCCAACAGTGCGCTGCGAGGCCTCTGCGATGGGCCTTTTTATACTGCTATTATACCATTCTCTTCATTCCTTTGCCTGCTGTTGTTGTTTTTTATGTTCGATGTCTTTCTGTTTTCTGTTTTCTTGTTTTGTCTGTGCCAATCGTCACGCGATGTGGACGGTGAGTAGAAAGAGAGGGGAGGATAGGGGCGGGGGTGTTCATTCTCCTGCTGTTCACATATATTCCCTCTTTTCCTCTTCTCTCCCCCCCCCTCCTCTCTCTCTCTCTTTCTGTTCTGGGAGTGTTGCCGACACCCCTTTACGGGAGGCTTCGGTATTGGAGCGTGGCGACGACGGCGTCATCGCTGATCATGCGCTCCCCCTCCGGCGCCAGCTCAAGCCCGCGCGCGAAGATCAACGGCCGCACCGCCCCGTCCGGCTGCGGCATCGCCGGCGCCGGCCACCGCGCGAAGCGCCGGATCGTGTCGTGCACGAGGGCGCCGGTGTCGCTGTCGGCGCCGGGGGCCACCGCCGCGTACGTCTCCAGCAGCCGAAAGATACCGCTGCCGTCGGCGGTTCCGTGCGGGTGGGGGCGGCCGCCGCCGCTGTGGAGGTGCCACTCGACGAGGAGCGCGGCCTGCGGGCTCCGCAGCTGCGTCAGCGCCCACTCGCACACCGCCGCCACCGCCGCCGCAACGCTGTCGGTGCCGCCGACGGGGGCGAGTGGGCTGTTGCAGCTGCTGCGGCCCGAGGCGGGCGTGTGAGCGACGCTATTCGCCGGCGTCCGCGGCGTCGTCGCGCAGTGGGCCGCGGCTGTCAGCGCTGCCGCCAGGACGGCCGGAACGCCGCCTGGCGCTGCCGCCGCGTTGGCCGCCGCGTCGCACGTGCGTGGGTCGAACTGGACGTGCAGCACCAGCGGGCCGCTCGGGCCGACGAGCACCGCCTGCGCCGCCACGCCGGGCGCCGCGCGGTGCCCGCACGAGACGGGGCGCAGCGCGGCGGTGTCCGTCGCGGCAAACAGCGACTGCGGCTGGCGGCCCAGCACCGGCGACAGGCCCCGCGCGGCGCTGTGGAAGCGGCGCTCCATCGTCGCCTCCTCCTCCGCCTCGGCGACCGCCGACGGCAGCGCCTCAATCGTCGGCGGCGCCGCGGCGGGCGTCAGCGCTGAGGGCACCGGCGACTCCTCGTTGGCCGTGTGGGGAGCACCGCCCCCACCCCCGCCGCTCGGGGGGAGCATCGCCGGCGCCGGCTGCGGCTGCGGCTGCGAGACGAAGAACCCGCGCGAGTCGACGGCCGGCCGCCACGGCCCGCGGACGGGAATGAGGCAGGCGAGGCCGCGGCCATACTGGTGGTGGGCCGTGTGGACGGTGCTGCTGCCGTGCAGCGCCAGCGCCGGCACGCCGCCGTCGAGGAGGACGGCGTCGCTCAGCAGCACCACCGTCGCCGCCTCCGTGACCCACACGGGGTCGCAGCCCATGCGGGCGCGGCCGTCGGCCGGGCCGGCCGGCCGCCCCACCCCCTCGTAGGCCGAGTCGTGGACGAGGGCGGTGAGGCCCTGGCTAACCCGCTGCAGCGTCCGCGCGCTGCGCTCATAGTCGTCGCTGCCGATGCTGTCGACCCAACCAAAGGAGCGGCAGTTCAGCAGCGCCAGCCGCGACACGGGCAGCGGCGGCGTCGACGGCGGCGGCGCGCCGTGGCCGTCGACGCTGCCAAGCGACGTCTCCTCCGTCAGCGCCAGCGGCGAGACGTACGGCTGCGTCGAGGCGGGGCTGCCGCCGGCGCTGCCGTGGTGCAAGCTGTAGGGGTGGAAGGGCGACGAAAGTGGGGACGTGCGCGGCGGGGAGGTGCCGGTGAGGCGGCGGTGGCCGTGGCTGTGCTTCTGGCGCCGCGCCGCCCGCGCCGCCGCCCTCGCGCGCGCCAGGAGAATGGCGCGCAGGACGGCGAAGAGGGCGCCGGCCTGCACGAGGCCCTCCTCGCCGTCGCGCAGCACAACGTATCCTGTGGCCGGGGCGGCCGTGTGGTGGCCGTACGTCAGCAGAAGGTTCGCCGCGACGGGGGAAAGGGCCCGCAGCGGCACATACGCGTCGCCGGGGCGGCCCGAGAAGTTCCAGCAGTCGCGGAGCACCCCAAGCGCCTCCAGCAGCGCCGCATCCACCGCGGCGGCGCTGCTGGAGGCCCCGGCGACGATCGTGGCCGGGTCGTTCGCGGTGGCGTCGAGGTACATGCTCACCTCCTGCTGCAGGGACACAAGGGAGGTGCACTCCAACCGGCGCGCGCAGCGGCGGCGGCCATCGCCCATCGGGGAGCCGCCGCCAGTGGTGGCGGTGGTGGCGGCGTCCTCCCTCCGCGTCTTGCGGGCGCCCGCGCTGCCTGGACCGAACATGCAGAAGCTATTGGCGGCTGGTCTTTGTGTCTGCGCGAAGCTGTTCTATTGATATATATTATATATTTGAGATGTGCAACACTGGCTGATGCCCTCGTCGAGGGAGGAGGCAGCCGCTGGAATATTATATATATATATATATATATATATATATATATATATGAGCAGAGGACGACTACTGTAGCTAGTGCAGACGCTCGTATTCGTTAAGGACACGGTTGATCTCCGCAAACTGGGTATTGAAGCGGTTCACCAGCTCCAGCATTTCGCCCTTGCTCATGGCACGCTTCTCGAGATCCAGCAGCCAGTCCTTTACCTCGGTGAAGGTACCCTCTAGAAAGGCGCTGGGGTCACTCGGAAGAGACTCCCACCGCAGTTCGTGCTCACGGACCACCGCTCGCACGGATTTGACCTCTGCTCCCAAGGCTTCCATGGCCTCAACCCTGTGAGCTTTTTCTGCCTTCACGCGCTGCTCAACGTCTGCGATGCTCGCTTGCGAATCGCGGAGAGCTCTCTCCAGCCTCAGAAGTTGGCTACTGGCTTCGTCCACTGTGTTCTTGAGCGCCGAAGTGGTCGTCGCAGACTGCTCAACATGGGAGCCAAGCCGAGTGTCTAGGAGTGCCTCTACATTTCGCGACACTGCAACGCAGCGACTATCAAGCGTGCGGTACACCTCCTTCTCCGCCTTACCGAGCCGCCTATCGAAACCCTTCAGATGCTCCTTACGGTTTTCTGCCATTTCGGCCGTGATCTCGGTCTTCAAGGTCTGGAGTTGCTGTGTGAGTTGCAGATCAAAGTTGGCGGCCTGCTCCTCCACACGTCGCAATGCTTCCCCTCTGTTTTCCGCAACCATTCCTCTGCACTCCTTTGCTAGCTCCCGCACATCGCGAATCGCCTCTTCCAGGGCAGTCAGGCGCTCGTCAGTGCGCCTGGAGTGGCTTGCTAGCTCAGTTCGAAGGTCAGCAAGTGCCTCCTTGACCTCCACCGGAACTCCAGGAGGAGGAGGTGGTGGTGCAGAAATAACGGGAACCGGAGCTGGCGGTGGTGGTGGTGGTGCCGGGGGTGGTGTGGAGGGTGGGCATCGCACTACTCTGGTGGCTGCCTCGTGGAGTGCAAAGCGACTGTTGCGATCAGCCCGGCTACTCGCACAAAGGGCGCTGTCAACTGCCGAGCGCTTGTCAATGTAGGTTTCTAGGTCGTGGTACATGCCGCTCAAATGTTCGCAGTGGTCGTGCTGCTCATTCCGGATCACATCTAGCTGCTTTGTCAACCTTCCCACAACAATCTCAAGCTCTCTGACCCTAATTTCGACGGTGGGTGTACCCGCATCGTCAAAAATATCCTCAAGCGTAGATGTGTTCCGGTCACGCGGGCCGGAGCTACTGGCCGAGGCCAACATCTGACGGGAAGACGGGCCAACAATGTCGTCCATTGAGATAGATCAACACGTAGGCTACGACGGACTATGAGCTTGTATTCTATACTCTATAAATTGGAAATCTAATTGAAATCGTGGCAGGTGTACTCGCTCCCGTGCTGACAATAACAATACCGACACGTGATGCCTTGTAGTTTAAATAAATAAGATCGGAAACATTCATATGAAGGAGTAATAATTGCGTGCAGACAGCGGCCATACCACCAAATAAGCGGCTCTCCATTTGTGTGGGCCCCTAGTGATCTATGTCGCACTGGGGGAGTTGTACGGAGGGGCATTTTAAATCTGCATCCCATCACCGTATTGTATCCGTTAGTAAAGGCGGAGCTCTCGCCACAATAAAGGAGCAACACTGGTACTGCTCTCTAGTCTCTTGTAGCTTCGAATATATTTTTTTTGAAGTGGTAAAAGTGGCAATGTTGAAAGCATACAATCCCAAATAGAAAAAGGTGGTGGTAACTGAATGTGGGAGAGTGGGTGAGGGGTGTAACAGAAAAAGAGAGAGACGGTAAAGGATGCAACTCTGGCACCAACGATAGTGCTCCACCATGTGTGGAAGGGTACGTAGCAGAGAGCAATGATCCGATGACATATACACTACAGCGCGTGAAACGCTAGTCTAGTCCCCTAATATAGATATTGAAGAAAGAAAACTGCGCATCGGGAACGGGAAAGGGCTCTGGGAAGGATGGGCAGGGGCCAACAACAGAAAAAATATTCGTAGGCATCCCATTATCGAATATGTGAAGCCGAAGAGCGCCTCCCGTAAGAGTACACACAAAAAGGGAAAAGCAAGAAGTCAGGAACAGGGGGCTCTCCGCCACGACACTGGCGCACCCAGTCCTGCCCAAGGTTGTTTTTTTTTACGCCGTTGACGGACAACGCTACCAGCACAGCGTCTGTGTAGTTTTGGGGAAGGTCAACTTGCTACCAAACAAAAAAGACATCAACCATTTTAAAAGGGGATCTCGCGTGCGCATGCGGAGACACCAAAAGCAGAACCGAAGGCAATTCAGGATGGTACAGGGTAAGTTTGTGGATGGAAAAAGAAAGAATGCCTGTTCCCTCGGAAGTGTATGTGTGAATGTGGTGGTACACACGTGCGTTGCCGGCATTCTCAGGACACTTCTTTTTGTGTTGCTGCTTCTCTTACCACCTGAAGTCGTTGAAGATGTTGGTGAGGTCCCTATAGGTACCGTGGAGCTCACTGTCCGACGAGTCATTGTTGTGCTCGGCAAACAGCTTGACACCGGGCAGCGGCGGGCAGAGGTTGAAGTTCTTCTCATCTGGGCGGTTGGCCGGCGTCCAGCCCTGCGAGATACGCGTCATCATGTGGTGGAACGGCTCACGGCCCTCCTCAAAATCCTTGATCTTCGCCTGCACGGCTGGTGAGACGTTGTCCTCGTACTTGATCATCAGCGTCTGCAGCTCGCCCATCGCGTCCTCAAAGTGGACGACCTGGTCACCGTAGCGAGACATGTTGCGGTACGACTCCGCTACCGCCTCGCGGTGGAGCAGCGAGGGGTAGTACGCCCTCTTCCACTCGAACTTGCTGACGTCGCCAACCTTCACCGCCGGGGCACCACCCCAAAGCTCGCCATCGCCAATCTTCGTGTCCGCCGTGACGACGCTACCGGGGAGGATGTGGGCCATGACGCCAGTCGTAACGCCCTTCATGATCTTCGTGCCGTGGCCGATGCGGTTGAAGCTACCAATGGAGCAGCTGTCCAGGAAGCAGTTCGCCTCGACAATAGTATTGGGCATGATGCGGCAAACACCGTCCATACCATCCCACTGCTGGTACGGGTTGATCGCCTCGTGGCGCTGGTAGGCGAGGAGGTCCGTCGGGGCATCGCTGACGATGCACGTGTTCTCTAGGATCTGGACGCCCTCGGCAATGTACACGGCGTTGGTGTCGCCCTTGATCGTGACTCCCTCCATGATGCAGCAGCCAATACCTACGAGCACCTGTCCAATGAGCGACGCCGTCTGCCCAATGTACTCCGCCGACGCCTCCACGGACGCGTGGTAGTTGTTCGGCACCTTCTGGTAAAAGTAGAGCTGCGCGCACACGCGGTTCATGGAGAAGGGCTCGAGATAGTTCTCGTAGAGCACCTGCATGAGGCGCGCCCCCTTCGGCGTCTTGCCAAAGTCACCGTAGGTCATCTGGTAGAAGGAGCCGTCCAGGTTCGTCTGGTTGCCATACTGGATGAGGGCCAGGGGGTGACGGGGATCCTCCGGATCCATGACGACACCGTTGCGGTCGTTCACGTTGCTGGGAGTGCTGCCACCCTGCATCATGAAGCACTCCATGGGAAGCGACTTGATGAAGGCAGACCAACCGGGACCGGCATACTGGCCCTGCATGTTACCCCACAGCACATCGGGGTGAACAGGCCCGATGGCCTCGGACGACATCAACGCGCGAACGGTACGGCGCAGCATTGTTTACGGTGCTCGAAGAAAATTCGCTAGATCAGGTACTAAATGGGATCTAGGGAAAAGCCGCTCTCCCTGCTAGATCAGTGGGTATGGTATGGGTTGTCTCTTGTGAGAAAGGGGGAAAAGGAACTGTAACGCGCCACGGAAGCTACAACGAACTAGCTCGATACGTGAGTAGGTCTCTCCTTCTCTGCTATATGGGGGATGGCAGACTATCTGCGAGGGTTGGAGGAAATAAATGCGTTTGGGTGTGTGCGTGTGTATACGTCTCCTTTGCTTCGCGCGTAACCTTAAATAAGAATGCACGACGAAGAGGGAGGGGGGGGGGGGACTGAGACTGTGCTACCTGGTCGATAAGCGAAGGAGCAGCAAGGACTCAGGATCGCGAGGGGGAAAAGTAGAAAGGAAACAATTCGTCGCCTCTACGTGCTATCTACACTACTAGAATGAAAAGGAGCTCCTTCTCTGTAATAATAAAAAAACAGAATACTTCAGGCAACCTGCCGAGCTGCTGTGTATGCTAAAGGCAACCGTATATTCGTTGCTACCAGAAACGACGGGAAGGGAGGGGGGGGAATGATACAAGTAGAACATTTTAGTGCATACTTCACAGACGCTCACAGCGCTATCCATGGATAGAGTAACGAGAACTCTTATGATTCTCAATTGTCGTCAAACAACTGAAATGAATATTTCCACTTATCATTTTCTATGAAGGCCCGAATCAATTTTACAGGTGCAAACCCTGAAGACACGACTGCCGGTCACTAGAAGTGCGACCAGATCCGAATATATAATGTAATCCTCATATTAGGTTTGTGATTCATGAAAGCGTCATCCTCGGTGACGCCAGCAAATAGTTCTGGAGATAGCAAGCGTTTTTCTCTTCTTGTTGGCCATTACCACAGTGGCCCATTTACCGTGAAAGTAGGACCGGTTTCTGTTGTTACCATATGTGTGGGTTAATCTTCTCTACTGACTACCTCACCATCATTGTAGTCCTCAGCTACGGCAGCCACCTGACGTTCCTGCTCTTCCTTCACGCGCATGTCAACGCGCTGCGCCGCCTCTCGGACCTTGGTGACCCTCTTTTTGAGCTTCGCCTCTTTGGTGATCATTGTCGACATCATGAATCCGTTGTACCGCCGGACAAGGTCGCCAATGTCGCCCCACGGCGAGCCCATGGAGCCTGTCTGTGTGGACCAAATACGCCCACCCCACCAGCGGTGCTCGACGGCGGCAATATGCAGCCGATGCGGCGCGTACTCGGGCCGCTCCAGCTGCAGTGACACCGCCACCGGCATGGAGAAGAGCCGCACTGTATAATTCACTAACGGAATGCGTCCCTCCACCTCGAGAGAAAGACGGCAGTTCAGGAACGTTGTTGGCCCCTGTCGCTCCCGCCGAATATCATGAACGACGGGGGTGACCTTGTGCAGGCATTTCGATAGGGCATACACCGCATCGCGCATTTCGGAAACACCATCGAGCAGCGCAATAGAGTCCTGCAGAATCACACGTGTCGACCAAGCCTCGTCTGCGTGGTCGGGCGCGTCAAGGGCTATCAGATTCATCATCGCATCGAAGCACTCGCGCTCCTGGGTGGTGAGGGAGGGGATGTAAAAGGATCGGTCCCAGAAGGCGTAGGTGACGCGTCGACGGAGGACGGGGGTGCTGTACCGCCAATGCTCCTCAAAGAGCCGGTCGGTAGAGAGGCGGGAGAACAGCGTGATGGAGCCTGTCATCAACACATGGGCGCCAATGAAGAAGGAGCACAACCGCCCCACTTGACGTGGGAAGGATATCCTCGTCATGTGGTCCACAACCTTCCAGATTAACAGAGCTGTTGTGTCTTTCAGAAGACAGCGGAAAAGGAGGCGGTAGAACTTATCAAGTCGTTTGGTGTGCGTACCCGATAGTGTTCTATATATACCAAACCTCCAGCTGGTCGAGAATACAATAGGAAAACAGTGAAACCTCAGGACACTTCACTAAATGGGATTTCTCGAGGTTCTTTCGCTGTGTTCAGCCACAGCCAAGTGTATCGAAGAACACACCTCTATGCGGGAACAATGGGCCTCTTCGATATCAGACGTTTTTTTTTTTAGAGCTTTCTGTGCTTGTTTGGACAAGGTCCGGATGCTAACAAATAGTTAACCGAAAAACAAAAACGTGATTAGGAGAAGTAACAGTGTGGGGGGAATTGTAGTATGCACTCATAGACATATGTTATGTGTAGGCTGGTATGACACACCATCACACTACTCCCTGAACTAGTTTGCGAGATTGCCATCGTGTACCTTTTCAACACCACACACAAATACGTTCCTGTGAGGTTTCCCAGCCCTTTTACATGAACGTAGCAAGTGAGAAGCGTGCCCGGTCACTGTCAGGAGTGAGAATAAGGAAAAGTAAAACTACACGTACGTACACGGCAATCCTTTTTGACCTATCGGTGGGAAAGCGCACCAAACGGTCCACCCAGTAGGTGGAAGACGGTTACACGTTTTCACACAGTATTAATTTTTTTTAGGTAAAGAGAGAACTTCATTAGTGTACGAATCGGTTATGCGCAAATAAGTTGTTTAGTGGGACAATAGAAATAATGGAAGGGATCCCCGCCATGAGAACGCGACACAGGGCAGAGAGGTGGAACGAAAGGTAGTGTGGAGGAGGGGAGAAGTGTTACTCACGAACTGAGATGAGCCCAAGGAGAGGCGCAATAGCCTGCATGGTGTAGGGGTTCACGCATTCTTCGGCGATGCCGCGTACACGATCGTGCACCGCCGCACGAGCATTTCAGCAATGCTGCTACCCATGTGCCCACCCCGCCCCATACCCCGCCACCCGCGCACCTCACACCTAGACACATGCCTGTAGGATGTATACACATACAGACTCATATCCACACGCAAGTGGTGACCCCTTACTTGTGCCGGGCTGCGCGCTGCTTGCGCTTCTCATTCACATTGTAGCGGTGGTACGAGGAGGTGGCCTTCGGCGCCCCTAGGTTCTTCTTCCTCCGCTGCGGCGCCTCACCAAATCCGGCGAGGTCGTCGTCGTCGCCAAAAGCGGCGACGGCCTGCCGCTCCTTCATCTTCGCTCCCGACGTGCCGCGGATGACGTGCGCCAGCTGATCCTCGCGAAGCACGAGGGTGCGGTTCGTGCCGTGCTTCCCACCGCGCGGCTTGGGGAGGGAGTAGATGGTGCCGCGCTTGCTAATTTTCTTCTTGAAGTTGATGAAGAGGTGGCGGTCGCCGTTCGTGTTGACGACGTAGTTCACTCGGCGGAGCGTATCGCCGGAGCCGCAGCTGGGGCAAAACTGGCGGGTGGTGTCCATGACGAGCGTGAAGCAGGCAGTGCAGCGGAGCAGCCACAGACGCAGCTGCTTGATGCGCATGCCATTGGTGCCCATGATGGGGACACCAAGGTGCATCATGGTGTTCTGCATCGCGTAGTCAGACGTAACGCAGGCCATGCCGCCCTGGAAGGACTCCGTGCCCTGCGCGTTGCGCGTGCCATCCGCGCCCATCTCATGGATATTCTCCGGCGTGATCCAGTCACCGTCATCGTCGTCATCGTCGTCCTCGGCATCTCCATTACCCTCCTCCTCTGCACCATTCGCCGGGACATCACCCTCTGCAACCGGGCCCTCCTCCCCGTCCTGCTGGTGCTGCTCCGCGGGGGCCTCCTCCTCTCCCTCGTCCTCGTCCTCGTCCACGTCGCTGACGGCCTCTGTCACGACATGCACCGTCGGTCCGTTTTTGGAGTCGGGGTTCTCATCGGCTGCGCGCGGCTCAATGGGGTCAAGCATCACGTTCCCGGCCTTGCAGCAGTCCAGCGCAAGAGCACAGAGACGGATATCAGTACGGGAGAGCACACCAAGATCACCGGTGCGTTCCGCCATCTTGACCACAGCCCGCACGGACGCAGCGGTGGGATCGAGAACGACAAGTGCGTGCGGCAGGCGGTCCATCAGCTCCTTGGAGGCCTTGTCGCGGATCTCGTTGATGACCTGGGAGGTGGTCACGAACGCATCTGCAATGGAGTTGAAGTTGTCCATACCCTTAATAATGGCATTCGCATCGAGAATAAGAAGGCCCTTCGTGTACTCGGGGAGCGAGACGGTTGCGACAGTCTCATGCTCGACGTTCTGCAGCGCACGCTCCTCCTCCGGCAGCGTGTTGTCCCTGCCGTAGACAACAGACTGCGGCACATCGGACACAAGGGTCTTTTCCTTGCTGTTAGCAAGTAGCGCTGCCCAGGACATGATGTTGTTCCTGAATTGTTTTTGTGATTTTCGGTCTCTTTCTTACAAGGGCTAGTATGGCAACAGGATTTTTTTATGGATGTGGTAGATAATCCACTACTCGCAAGTTAAGACAAGGAAGAAGTCGAAGCGTAGTGCATTTATAGTGGTCGACGACCAAACTCACGAGATCGAAGAAAACATAAAGGACTGCCGTTACCATTCCATGGAATGGGCTATTACTGCCACACTCCCACTTAGGGACTCCTGTTGAAACAATACGAAAGAGCAGTCATAAGTAATTCGTTCTCTTCTTACAGAGGACAAGTTTCTAGTATTAAACACTAGTAACCAACCAACACCATATACAGAATCGATCACCGAGAATTGCTCAAGGACACATGTATGTACATGGTGGCATTACGTTCTGAGCTCTTTAGTTAATCGGTCTCCCGTTATGGAGAGATGTATGCAGATATGTGAATAACAGCCCACCTATTGGTACTGTACCAGTAGGTGGATCATGGGGCCCTGCCGCTGCTACCGTCCTAACACCAGTATTGACACCACTCCACACATAGGTTCTCGCAGACACGGCGAAAGGCGCCCATCTTCAGAATTTTTTCTTGTGAGGTGATGGTAGGCATGAACCTAGTCCTCAAACTCGGTGAGGCTAAGCAACATGCGGTTCGTCTTCAGCCTGCGCTCAAAGGTGAAGAGAACGGCCAGCTCCTCCGGCCGCATCGGACGGAACACAGTCTTCTCATTTTCCTTCGCGAGCTGTGGGGTGAGGACAAACGGCCCCGACCGGACCAGCGTGAACACCCCACCAACCTTGCGGACACGCTGGACGATGCGGTATGGCATCAGCGGTGTCGTTACCACAATTCTCTCGTTGTGGATGGCCCGCGGCCCGGCGAATGCGGCTAGGATGTCCTTTCGAGTCGGGAGCACCGGCTCTACCACGCAGGAGCAGGGCACCTTCACGGCCGGTGAGAGCTGTTGCTTGATGCCACCTTCCAAAGCGCCTTGAATGTCCGCTGCAGCACGCCGAACCACCTGCGACGGCACACCCAAAGGGAACCGGATGTCGTACGTGCCATAGTTGCCCAGAAACTCGTTGTTCCAGTACCGAATCATGGCCACGTCGTTGCTGGCAATAGCAAGGCCCCGCATACCATCCATAAAACCAATGGGACGCAGCACATTCAGGCCAAGCGCAGCCTCTGCCGAGCCCGGTGAAAAGCAGGCACCGCTGTTCACAATGCCATGCACGAAGCTCTTCGGGTTTGCCTCCTCCGAGGAGATGGACGTTGCCGGGTTGGCGTAGAACAAGCTGTAGCTCCGGTGCAATGCGCGTTTCAGGGCCGGCACCCAGGGACCCTCGAGCCTCCCCTCTAGCGATTCCCCCGACCCCGTCTCCTTGGTCTTGCCGGCCTGCTGCTCCTGTTGGTGGCGCTCCACCAACGGCAGCAAGCTACTCCGAACCTGGATGTCGAGCTCTTGGAAAGTGGACCACTCCAGCTGGCTTTCCAGGTCGCGCTCTCTCGTCACGACAACATCGTCCACTTTTAGGCTGCCCAGATTCACTAACTCCTTCGCCTCTGCGAATGGGATGCCGCAGCGATGGAACAGCCAGTGATACAGCGACGGCGCCACAGCGGCTGTGTTCACCTGCCCGTTTAGATAGCCGCGGCGGTTTCGCGCGAGTGCGTTTTCGCTCAGCTCTTTTCCATGTAAGACGCCAAGGCGGAAGACCCGCCCCTTCGTCCGCCGCGGCAAATATTGCCGTCGAGTCTTTGGATAGTTCTTCACGCTAACCACGCGGCTAAGGCCCGTATTCAGCTTCTGCAGGTCCAGGGCCTTCATATTGGAAGTGGGCACTACTGAAGACTCTGTACAGCACACACTAAAATAAAAAGAAGTAACGGACGGTGGAACAGCTAAACGTGCAGGTTACTCCACGGAGAGAAAAATGTGCAGAAAACTAGAGGAAGTTCCACAAATACTTCAACGCGATTGCAGACGCACACACACACACAGTTGGAGAGATCAGCACCAAGATACCAAACGTGGAGAAAAAAAAATGAACACTCAGCAGCAGCGGTACAGCTGCACGTTCTTCAACAAAACAAAATGAAAGTGAGTATAGTTGCTTGTTTGGGAAGGGAAGTTTTTATTTCGAGCACGAGAATGCGTCACATCCGGGAGTGGCGAATACCGAACCTATTCATAGCACAGCGTACAGATATAGGTAACAGTACCGCGGCAAAGTAAGTGCT
>AUXJ01003373.1:0-24509 GCA_000482205.1 Herpetomonas muscarum
TGTGTGTGTGGTGTAGTAGAGAGGGAGTGAGCTAATCGGAGAAGGAAAACGGGGAATAATAAAAGAAGAGATAGATTGTGGTGATGAAGGGGTTTGTATTTGTGTGTTTGTTTGTATTAATGGTATGCGAGAGGATGCAAGAGACGAGAGGGATTCCTTTGATATGACGAAGAAGGCACGAACAAATAAACAGGCGGAGAGAGAGAGAGAGAGAGAGATGTGTGTACCGGATGAGAGTGGGGTATGCGATGAACTGGCGGGCGTATTAATGGGGTTTTCGTCTTGTGGATATGACTGAATATCGTCACGGATGCGGCGCTGATTTTCTACTCTCTGGGGAGTTCACAGCTTTTCTTGTTAGCCGCAGAGCAGCAGCAGCACTGCTCCGAGGGGGGGGGGGGGGGGACGTATAATGCATGTCCCTACCCAGCCTTCCTACCCCTGTTGATGAAATGCCTGATGTACCTTCATAATGTTTATCTGTTTGTTGTTGTGGTGTTGTGTGTATGTGTGTGTGTGTATGTATGTGTGTTTGCCTCTGAAGGGGCGTAGTGGTAAATGTGGCAAAGGTAAAATGTGTATCTTTCTTTATTTCTTTATGATATGCGTGTGCGTGTGTGCACGCGACGCATGTGACAACGATGCGGACGGTGTGTGTGTGTGTGTGTGAGCTTGTGCGTGTGTAATCAAAAGAGGGCATAAACTGATTAACAGACAAAAAAAAAACCCAGCGGGGGAAAAAGAAGGGATAGCGAAAGATAATATAAGGAGCGACATGAAAGAGTGAGCGACTAATGCAAGAGAAAGAGAGAAAAAAAAAGAGAAGAAAAACAATCACACGTGAAAAAGAGGCAACCAAATGCGAAGGTCCTAAGGGGGAATCAGACCTTGCCAAACAACGCCGCCAGGAAAAAAAAGTCTCTATATGCAGGTGCGGGGGGAAAAAAAAAGCATGTTGTCGTCGTCAGACACGAGGAACTCATTCATCGCCAAATCGGTGTCGGAAACAGAAACAGACCAGAATGCAGACATTATTTTAAAAAAATCCAAGTTTAGCAGAGGGGGAAAGTGGACACGAAAACAAAACAAAGCGCGCCGTAGCGTCACTCGCCATCCCTCGTTCCTTTCCATTAGGAGACTCTGCTGCCACGGCTGTGGGGAAAATTAAAGGAAAGCCCAATAGTGGGGGTCGGACAGAAGAGAAAGGGGCGAATTACTTCTTCACCGAGGAGGTGCGCGAGCTGGACCTCACCATGGGGCGGGATGTGTGTCCTGCCACCACGAACGGCCCAGCGCGGACGCCTTGCCCATCGGCGCCGTCGTCGTCGTCGTCGTCGTCGCTGAAGACGCCGATGCGCGTTGCGGCGGCATCGGGCGGGCTCTGCAGCCGCGGCTGCTGCGGCTCCGGGTGGGGGCGGTGGAGGTGCTGGTAGGGGCCGGACGACGACCCGCTGCCGCTGCCGCTGCTGGGCTGCGCCGCGCCACCACCACCACCACCACCGCCGCTGCTATTCTGTGCAGGCGGCGGGGGGAGCGGCGGCAGCAGTGGCTGCGGCAGCGTCGCACGGCGGTCAGGCTCTTCTGCAATGTCGAGGTCGGCGTAGCCGCTGCTGTGTGGCGGCCGGGGGGGCAGGTTGTGGCTGCTGGCGGTGCGCGTTGCCGCCGCCGCCGCCGGCTGCGGTGGTGGTGCCACTGGGTCGCTGTGGGAGGTGGTGGTGGTGTTGTAGGTGCTGCTGCTGTGGGAGCGGCGGTGCTTCCGGCGCTTCTTCGACGTCGCGGCGAGCGGCGGCGGTGGGCTTCCGCTGCTGGTGTGAATCGGCAGCGGTACGGCCGTCGCCGCGGCTGGTGCTGCTGCTGCTGCGGGTGGGCTGTTGTTGTTCTGGGTGCTGTTGGCGACCGCCCACGTCGTCTCCGTGTTGGCGCGCTCGTCAATGTTGATGCGGACGTGCGTGGAGTCGACCTGGCCCGCCTGCTGCTGCTGCTGTGGGGCTGGAGCGATCGCTGGTGGTGGTGGCGTCGACGTCGGCGTCGGCGTCGGCTGCTGTGGGCGGTAGAGGAAGCGGTCGTTGGCGCGTGGGATGAGGGCGACGGGGGCGTTGCGGCCGCTGCCGCGCCGCTCGGCGCCGCCTCGTCCGCAGCAGAAGAGGCGGATGAGGAGAATCACCAGCAGGATGAACAGGACGACGAGGAAGATGCAGCCGACGATGACGAGGGCGAGGTCGTCGCCCGTCCACCCGCTCCCCGAGGAGCCGTTGTCGCCGCCAGGGGTGGTGGGGAAGGAGCTGGGGAACAGCAGCTGGTACCGCGCCGCGGAGTCGGCGGGGCCGAAGCAGAGGAACAGCTCCCGGGCGTCGCGCGGGGCGGTGAAGGTCAGGGAGAGGCTGCCAGGCGCGGCGCCAGGCGTGGCGACGGCGATGACGGGGCTGGCGCTTGCCGTCGACATGGTGCACGCCGCCGTTTCCGCAATGACGTAGCGGTGCTGCGTGTCGAGGCCGGAGCCGACGAGGCCGATGGTGTTCGACACGCCCGTCCGCAGCACAGGCGCGCTCGTGCCGCCGCCGGTGAAGCTGCTCACGTAGACGAGGTTCCCGGTGAAGGTCGCGATCACCGCCCGCGCGGCGGGGACGTACAGCGCCTGCAGGGAGAAGGTGTAATCGTAGCTGCTGGCACGTGGCTGCGCCTCCTCCAGCAGCTGCATTGGCTGGAGGGCGTTGACGCCGGAGGGGGCGGGACCGGCTGGCGGCGTCGTGGCGCTGATGTTGATGAGCGTGGAGGCGACGGACGGGTTCTGCGCGGCGCCGGAGCCGCCCTGTGGCATCGCGACGGCGATGTCGGCGCCCATCACGTTGACGGCGGCGGTGCTGCTGCTGCTCGCGGGGCGCAGTTGGCAGGCCATGGCGTCGAGGGGGGTGAACCACTTCGTGGAGCCGGTCGCCACCGACGCGCAGGTGACCCGCGTGCCGGCGGCGGCTGGCGTGCCGAGGATCGTGAGAGTGACAGGGCTGTCCGTCATGGCCACCGCTGGCGCGCCGTCAGGGGTGACGTCGCCGGCGACGCTGAGCGTGAGACCCGCGGCGACGGTGACGTTGAACTCGTAGGCGCCGTTGGGGTCCTTCGGGTAGGGGCCGAGGTTCACATCCGCGGCGGGGTCGAGCCCGCCGCTGCCGGCCGTGTACTGCGTCGCGACGTGGAGCTGCTGCGGTGGGGCGACAATGTTCGCTACGACGCCGTTCACCATCGCGCGGCCCTGCACCGTGCAGCGGGCGATGGCACCGACGCGCACGTACCCGTCTGGCAGCGGTGCGGCGCCGCCCTCGGCCGCCGCCGCCTCCACCGGCACGCAGCCGATCGTCGTCGACGCCTCTGGGGGCGTCGGCAGCCGAAGCAGCACCGGCGAGTTGTCGACTGGCCAGCTTTCGTACGGCGCCGCCGGGGCGACGGTGACGGCGAGGTAGTTCATCGTCGTCGTCGCCGGCGGTGTGACGGTGAAGCGGCAGACCGGGAGGCCGTCCGTGGTGGTGCCGTCGGCGATGCACGCCGTCGCGGACCCGGCGTTGACCTGGATGGTGTAGTTGCTGGGGGTGGTGGTGGAGGTGAGCGCGGTGACGAGGCACGACGCCGTGCTGGTGCGCGTCGCCAGGAGGCCCTCCGGGGTGCACGCGACCGTCGCGAGGCTCTGCACCGGCTGCCCGGTGCTCTGCGCGACGGTGAAGGCGGCGGAGCGCGTCTCGAGGGTGGTGACGGAGCCGCCGGCTAGGGTCACGGTGGCCACCATCACATAGTCCCCGGGCGTCGAGATGCGGACGACGAGGAAGCGGAAGGTGGTGTCCGCCTCAAAGGTGTACACGTCCCCGCCCGTCATGACGCCCTCGGGGAGCAGCGCGCCTGTCGTGGCGTCGGCCAGCCGCAGCACCGCCGTCGCCAGCGGGCTGCTGGTCGGCAGGTCGCTGCTGTTGAGGAGCACCACGGTCGGCTGCACCCCGCACGCCAGCGTCGCGTCGCAGGCGCCCGGCTGAACAGTGAAGGCGGCCTTCACGGCGGTCTGCTGGCCAATGGCAATGCGGGTGGGGAGCAGGATCGGGGTGCTGCCGGTGGCGCGGAGGAAGCAGACCATGTGGTCGCCAGCGGCTGTCGGCGTTGTTGTGTACAGCGCGGTGGTGCCGTCGGGGCTCGCGCTCTGCATGGGCGTGTACGTCACCGTCGCCGACGGCACGCACAGTGTCGCGGCGGTGATGGACTCGGGCGCAACGTCCTCGACGCGCACCAGCGCGGCGAGGTTCGTCGCCTGCAGGCCGGTGCCGGCAAAGCGCAGCTCGAGCGGGGTGTCGACCATCTGCACCTCGCTCACCACCGTCACACTCAGCACGCTCGGCATCACCGCGAAGGGCTCGGGGGTGATCAGCGTCGGGGCCGCCGCGGCCTCGTTCTCGGACTGCGGGCGGTAGCACAGCACATAGTTGCCAGCGACGGTGAATGTGAGATCGCGCATCATGGAGTGCTTCCCGAAGCCGCCCGTCGTGGAGGCGGGAGACACCACCCGCGGCGTGTAGGCCTCGTTTGTGCAGGCGTCGGCGGGCACCGTCGCGCCCGCGTCGCCGGGGAGGGCGACGGCGAGGAGGTAGTCATCCTGCGAAAGGCCGCTGCCTTCGAGCAGCACCGACGACGTCCCGACCGTCGGCGGGGCGGGGAAGAGCACCTGCGACACAGCGCTCAGCTGCACGACCGGGCCAGCGTTCGCGAGTGGGGGGAAGAGGGTGATCGTGTCGACGCCGTTCTGGGCGGTGAAGCGGTGGCACAGCGCGTAGCTGCCGGGCTCCGCCAGCATCGCGCTGTTCCACGTGCCGGCGGCGGCGTCGTAGGTGAGATTGTAGAGCGATGCCGCTGCTGCTGCGGCGGCGTCCGTGCCGGCCATGCACGCGTCCGCGACGCTCGACATGGTGGGGTTCGTTGGCAGCTGCACCACCCACGCCGTCGTCGTGCCCTCCCCCGCCGGCGCCGGGGCGCCGCTCGGGGTGAAGGTGACGTGGAGCGAGTCGGACGTGTACACGGGCGACGGCGACGTCGCCCACGTCTGCGGCCGCGCGGCTGTCGCGACGACGGTGCCGACGATGCGCGCGCACTCCATGTCGCCGTCCACGCCGCAGGTGCTGTCCTGGTGCGAGTAGCACACAAAGTACGTGCCGGCCGCTGCCGTGGCGGTGGTGACGGTGGCCATCTTCGCCGTCGCGTCGTAGGCGAGGCGGGTGAAGACGGCCGCGTTCGCGTCTCCGGTGGGGGCGGTCGCGCCGCGGCAGCTGGCCGGGTCAGCCACGAGGGCGACATAGTCCGTCGAGGTGGGGTTCACGGCGAGCTGGAAGCTGAAGATGGACTGGGCGGCGGCGGTGATGGTCGTCGACAGCGGCGGCGGCGTCCCTGTAACGACCGGGATGGTGCCGTCCTGCAGCACCGACACGACAGGCGACCGCGCGGCGGCGCTGGACTCGGCGTGAAGGTAACACAGCGACAGCGTCGTGCCAGCCGCCACGCCGCTCGCGATGCGCGCCGGGTTCGTTGCCGCTGCGCAATTCACCGCGTCGGCGCCATAGTGAAAGAGAGCCGACGTCGGCGAGAGCCCCTCCACCGCCGCTGAGGAGGCGGCGGCGCTGCCACTGGGGCTGTCCGTGCCGTAATAATAGTAATAGGGCAGGTCGGCGCAGCTCGTCGCGCTGTAGAAAAGAATGTCGCCGTCGCTGCAGGCGGTGGGGCCGCTGCGCGTCAGCGTCCACGTCATCGACTCGCCGTCCGCGACGGTGTGGCCGAGCTTCGGCGCCGTCGCGGCGCTCGGGTCGGCCGCCGCCGTGATGGCGAGGGGCTGGGCGGTGGTGGCGTTGCCGACGGTGTGAAACTGCCCACCGTTGAGCTTGTAGCACACCCAGAACTCGCCCACGGCGGTGGCGTGGAGGGACTGCACGGCGTGCGTGCCGTTGGCGTAGAGCGGGGCGTAGGCGACGGTGGCGGCGGAGGGCTGCGAGCGGCAGGTGGCGTCCGTGTAGGCGACGCCGCCCGTTGCGGCGATGAGCTTCACAAGGTCCTGCTTCCCCGCGCCGGGGTCCGAGACGAGGCCCCAGCCGGCGAACACGAGCGTCACCACCTCGTTGACCGCCAGCGACTCACCGGGGGTGGGGTGGGGGTGGGGGTGGCGCGGGGGTCGACGGGGAAGACGTCGACGCTGACGGGGTTCGGCGCGATGACGACGGTGGGGAAGCCCCAGACGGGGGCGTAGGTGCTGGGGGCGAGGTAGCTCAGGTAGCAGAGCGTGTAGTCACCGCGCGTGCCGGCGTCGAGCTGGAAGGCGAGGTAGTTGGGGAGGCGGTCGGCGTTCGAGGTGTCCGTCGTGATGACGGCGGCGTTGCCCGGGTTCACGCAGCTGACGCTGGAGCCGTAATACAGGGCGATGCGGTCGTCGGCGCGGAGGCCGCCCGACCCCGCGCTGGCCGTGAAGTTGAGCGTGATCAGCTCGCCCTCCAGCGCCGCGACGGGTGTCTGCGTGACGACCTCGGGGTTGCGCGTGGCGATGGTGAGGGAGCTGTACACGAGCGTCCACACGGCGTCGCTGTCGAGGCGGTAGCAGACGCTGAAGGTGCCGGTGACGTCGGCGCTGATGCGGAGGGAGGCGGTGGTGCCGTCCGCGTTCGCCGAGGCGACGCGCCAGCCGCTGCTGGTGCCGGCTGTCTCCGTCCCGGTGGCGGCGTCGTAGACGACGATGCCCTCCGGCGGCGTCGACGCCTCGCTGCAGTTCTGTGACAGGGCGATAATCTTGACGCGGTCGTTGGCGCCGAGGCCGGTGCCGCTGAAGGTCATTGTGTTCAGCTGGTACGCCCGCACGGTGGTCGGCGTCGTCGCGAAGCTGGCGGGGTTCGCCGCGAGCACGTTGGCGACGCCGTTGGGGACCTCGGACCAGGAGCCGCCGGTGATGTGGTAGCAGGTGCGCGTCGCTGTCGACGGCGCCGCGTTGGACGGGGCCTCGGCGGGGAAGAAGGCGGTGAACTCCGTCTGTGCAGCAGTGCCAGTGACTGTGACGCCGGCGCTACTGGCCAGTGTCCAGCAGGAGGCGAGGTTGGCGGCCTTCACGGCGCGGTCGCTGCCAGGCGTGAGCGGCGCCGAGTCGCTGGTGGTGGTGTCGCGGTTGAAGAGGACGTCGAAGAGCTGGCCGCGGCGGGGGCTCGGGAGGCTGGTGCTCGTGTCGGCCGGGTTGTAGGGCAGCACGCGGATGGGACTGCCAACGTCCGCCACGCCGCACTGCGCGAGGCGGTAGCACGAAATGTAGCTCTGCGCGGTGGGCGGCGCGAACGCGGCGATGGTGAATGGGGCGGGGCTGCTGCCGCCGGAGCTGAAGACGCCAAAGAGGTCGAGCGTCGGCGTCGTCGACGTCGCCCGGAGGGCCGCGGCGCAGCGGCCGTCGCGGTAGACGGCGCCGGCCGCGATCCCCTGCATCGCCGCACCGTCAAAAGTGCCGTTGAAGGCGGGGCCGGGCTGCAGCGGCGTCGGCACCGTCCCGAACGGGGTCAGGTGCGGGGCCACGTACACCACAGCCCCGCTCGCGCCCTGCTGTGTCGTCGCCGCGGTGAAGTTGAGGGCGAGCTGCTGCCCGTGCTGCACGCGGCTCTGCTGCGAGACGGCGGTGGGCTGCGCGGGGCGCACGGCTGAGGCGGAGGCGGTCGGGGCGGTGGTCGCGTCGAGCGGCACCGCGAACTCGTTGCCGGCGGCGTCGCGGTAGCACAGCCGCACCGATGTCACGCCGCTGCCAAGGAGCACGTAGGGCAGCGTCAGCTGCGCCTGCCCGGCCGCGCTGTTCCCGAGCGGGAAGCCATTCGCCGGCTGCGTCGCGTCGTTCTGCAGCACCATCGCGAGCGGCGGCGCGGTCGTGCCGTCCGCGGCGAGGCACGGCTGGTTGCCGGCGACGTAGCGGACAGTGTCGGCCGCGGCAAAGGTGTAGCCGGTGCGGTGGTCGGCGTCAACGTCGATGGTCTGCCGCTGGTTCATGCACCCGCGCGTGTTGGCGACGGGGCTCGGGGCGGTCAGCGTCGGGCCGGCGCAGGCTGGACTCCAGTTCGCCACGGTGCTGCTGGCGCCGCCGAAGCGGTAGCACACCTTGTACGTCCCTGCCTGCGGGGCGAAGGCGATTGTGGCGACGGACGGCGGCGTCGTCGCGGGGGTGGCGTCGACGACGCCGCTGCTGTAGACAGCGGCCTGGTCGTCAATGCACATGGCCGTCGAGGGCACCACGCGCACCGCGTCGACGGTCACGTTGTAGAGCGCGGCGAAGGCGTCGGTGCCGGCGATGGTGGTGCGGATGTACTGCATCGCGCGGAGGTCGGTGAGGGCAGAGTTACTCGGGCTGCTGGGGGCGGCGAAGCCGCAGGTCGACTCGATCGCGGCGGCGCCAATCGTCAGCGCCGGCGTCACCGTCGCCCACGTGCCGGCGGCGAGGCGGTAGCACAGGTAGTGAGTGCCGACGGCGCCGTTGGCGGACCCAAAGGTCGCGGTGGTGCGGGACGCAAACTGGCTCTCATTCGCCCACGACACCGGTGCCGGCGCCGTGATGAAGGCGGTGTCGCTGAGCTGGAACATGGCCATCACGGTGGTGGGGTCCTGCGCCTCGATGAAGGACTCGACGCAGTTGTTCGGGTCCGCCACAAACGTGAAGGTGTCGCCGAGGCTGACAATGTCCGACGGCAGCTGGCTCACGTGGGTGAAGGTGAGCTGCAGCGTCTGCCCGGCGATCTTGTACTCGGCCAGGGAGGGGAAGCTGGAGAGCGTCATGTAGGGCCGCAGCCACAGCAGGTTGGGCGTGTCGTTGCCGGCGGTGGTGGCGTTCAGCGTCGAGGCCACCTGCACATAGCCGGGCGAGAGGTCGGTCAGCGCGCACACGAGCAGCAGCGCGGTGCCGAGGGTGTAATCGTGCTTGAAGGTGTAGCTGTACTCCACCGCCGACACGCGGGTGGGCGTCGTCCCACTCGCCGGCACAAAAGCCGCGTCGCCGCCGCAGTTCGTCAGCTCGTCAACGTACTTTACAAACTTGATTGCGGTGGGCGGGTAGGCGGTGCGGTCGGGCGCGATGGCGAGCGTCAGCGTGATTGTCTCGCCAACGTAGGTCGGCTGCGGGCTCGGCGTGTAGCTCTCCGGCGAGCCGCGCACCGTCTCGATGAAGCACTCCCCAGTGAGCGCGTCAATCTGGCCACAGGTGCAGACAGGGCCGACCGTGCCGTTGTGCGTGTAGCAGATGGTGTAGCGCTCGTCGGAGACGTCGATGGGCCAGCCGACGCTGTACGTGACGCTCGTCGTCGTCGATGACACACGGGTCACCATCCCCGGCACGAAGCCGGGCACGTAGGCGTCGGCGCAGTTGTGGTTCGTCGTCGCGTAGACGGAGATGCGCCACGTGTCGGCTGTCGTGTCCTCGCCCTCGCGGACGCGGAAGGTGAGGCTCTGCTGCTGGCCAATCATCACGCGGTCCTCCTGCACACACTCGATGGGGCTGTTGGCGATCGTCAGCGTGCCAGGGACCTGCGCCGCGGTCGCGTCGGCCAGCGTGTAGCAGACGTTCATGTCGCCAACAATCAGCGACCACGCGGGGGCCGTCACGACGGTCGTCGCGCGCGTCGACGCCACGTCGCCGCCAGCCTCTCCTTCCGCTGCGGCGGTGGTGGGCGCCTGCCCTAGCAGCGGGATGCACTGCGGGCACTCGTCGAGGTAGGGGTTGATCGTGCAGTTCTGTGTCGACGGCGCGGCCCACGCGTAGTCGGTGGCCGCGTCGAGGAGGTTGAGGCTGTCGTCGAACTGGATGCTGAAGTTCTGCCCCAGCACCAGCTCTCCGGACGCCACGCTCCAGCTCTGCGGCGCGCGCTCCTCGACGGTGACGGTGCCGGCCGCGACGGTGCCGCCGACGACGCCCCACGAGGACTCCGTCGCGCTCCAGTAGCAGACGCGGTAGGCGCCGGTGGTGTTGAAGCTGCGGTACAGCAGCGGGTCGGTGGTGTCGGTGGGGGTGACGGTCGTCGTGGTTGCGTTCACGACGTGGACGGGCATCGCCGCGTCGAGGCCGTCGATGCTGGCGGCCGACTCGCACGGCGTGGCGAAGCCCGGCGCGGTGATCTTCACGCGATCGCCGGCCGCGGCAGCCACGTTGAGGGTGAAGGTCAGCGTGACGCGCTGCCCCACGCGGGGCGGGGCGGGGTACGCGGCCATGCTTGCCACGCTGGGCGGCCCGACCGGGGGGAGATCGGGCTCTGCGGCGGTGGCGCCAACGTCCGACCACGGCGTGTTCGCGTCGTTCATCACGCACAGCCGCGCGGCGCCGCTCTGCTGCCACACCGGCACGTTCAGCAGCACCGGGCTCTCGACCGTCAGCGCAGGCTCCTGCACGTCGGCGGCGGTGAAGTTGTGGCACCACGTGCCGGCGCCGGTGCCGCCCGCGAGGACGGCAGCCAGCCGCGGCGTGTCAGCGGCGCCGCTGGCCCCGGTGAGCTCCAGCACGAGGTGCTGCCCCGCGCGGGGGTTCGTCGCGGGGGTGCCGCCGGCGGTGAGGAAGGCTGCCGAGACGGGCTGCGGCCCGGCCAGCACCAGCGGCGCGCCAACGTCCCGCCACATGCCGCCGAGGTGGTAGCACAGGTGGACCGTCAGCGGCGCCGTCGGGACGACAAACTGCGCGACAAACTCAACCGCCGTGCCCTCCGCGTTGGTGGTGATGTCGCTGAGGCGGCTGAGGGCGCTCGTCGACGTCAGCGGCGGGGCGCCGGCGCTGGCGCACGGCTCCTCCGTGAAGGCGATCGCGTCGCTCGCGCCGTCGAGGCCGGTGCCGGTGATGGTGAAGGCAATGTACTGCCGCGACCGCGCGGCCGTCGTGTTGGTCGTGTAGCCGCTGGGGTTGCCCTGCGCAATGACAAGGAGCTGCGGCACCTCCGCGACGGTGGCGTCCGCGCGGATGTAGCACAGCGCCGTCTTCCCCGTGCCCACTGGCGCGTTCCATGGGAGGCTCATCGCGTAGTGCGGGTAGGCCGCGCCGCGGGGGGACAGAACCGTCGACGCGGCGTCGTCGCAGACGGTGTTGGTGAGCGTCTCGAACTGCACGGCGTAGGCCTCGTCGCCGGCGCCCGCGTCGGGGAAGCCGACCTGGATGTCGACCATGCCGCTCTCGATCGCCGCCGGCACCGTCGTGAAGGTGGCGGGGTCGGCCGCATTCAGGCTTTCGTCGACGAAGGGGAAGGGGACGCTGACGAACTCGTCCTGGCCCTGCTCGCGGTAGCACAGCAGGTAGCTCACGGGGAAGGCCAGGTCGGTGGGGGTGCCAGGGCCGAGGGACGGCACGTGGCCGCGCCACCACGCGATGCCGGGGGTGACAGTCGCGGCAGCGCGGCTGACGGCGAAGCGCTTCAGCGCCGGAGCCGCCGCCGTGCCCTCGTACATGTGCCGTGGCAGCGGCAACGCTGGCGCCGCCGCCGTGTCCGCGTCTTCCACAACGGCCCGCAACGCTGGCGCTGGCCGACTGACCGCCGCCGCCGCCGCCTCGTCCTCGCCGTCGGCGGCGGTGGAAGTGGAGGTGGAGGGGTGGCTGTCGCTGCCCTCGGGGAGCTCGTCGGGGAAGAATTCGCGCAGCGCGGTCGGCTGCACGACGATGCCGGTTGGCAGCAGCGCGGCGTTCTCCCAGCAGAGGCGGTCGGCCGCCACGATCATGACCTCGTCGGCGGCATTGCCTGGGACAATGTCGGTGAAGCGGCTGAAGTTGTAGTTCATACGCTGGCCCTGGTACGTCGGCAGCGGGTGGATGACCACCTCCGACGGCGAGTTCGTCGTCAGCGTCAGAAAGTTCGCGAGGCCGCCGACCTGGGCGTAGCCGCTGTCGGCGATGCGGTAGCAGACGGGGTAATCGCCGGCTGCCGCGTCGGCGGCGAAGCCCACGCGGATGGTGATGGGCGTTGTGAGGGCTGCGTCGGTGAGGGTGGCGTTGGGGGTGCCGTACATGACCTGAGCGTCAATGTTGGGGTCGAAGCAGCTGCAGCCCGGGCAGGCGATGAGGGCGGTGTCAAGGTGCTGGGCGGGATACGTCGCGAGGGCGAAGGAGAGCACAAACGCACGGCCGTGCATCGGCGTGTTGGTTGTGGTGAAGGCGGCCGGGCCGCCCCGCTGGACCGTCAGCGGCTCGCCAACCACAACGTAGGCCCCGACGGCGGGGACGTTGTAGCACACGGTGTACTCGGCGGTCGTGACGCCGGCGCCGACGAGGGCGATGTGGAAGGACGAGCTCGTCGCCGTCGCCGACACCAGCGTGCCCTGCGCGACGGCGTTGCGGGGGAGGCAGCTCACCCCGGACGGGACAATCATGACGGTGTCGCTGTCGCCGAGGCCGGTGCCGGTGAAGGTGAAGGTGGGGCGGGTGCCGAGGCGCGGGACAAAATCCGTCACCCACGCGGTGGGGTTGGGCTGCCCGACATGCACGTTCCCGAGGCGGGTCAGGTAGCGCCCAGTGCGGCGGTAGCACACCGACAGCGTCACCTCCGCCCCAAAGGGCTCGGAGAAGTCGAGGACAACGGTGCCGCTGTTCACAAACCGCTTCACGTACGGCTTCTCCGTCCACTCCACCGGCGTGATGGGGCGGTCGCACGTCTCCTCGCACGACTGCGTGAGCGGGACGAGGTAGACAGCGTCCGTCGCCTGCAGGTCCGTGCCGGTGATGGTGATGACGGGGTTCGCGGAGTTGGGCAGGATCACCGGCGGCGTCGTCATGAGCTCGTTAGGGTCCTCGGGCGACACGACGTATAGCCCGGGGCTGGTGGTGGTGGTGCCGCCGGCCTCCGTGGAGGGAGGCAGCACGCTGCGGAAGAACTGGTCGTACTGCAGCTTGAAGCACACGAGGTAGGACGTCTCCGCGGCGATGCTGGGCAGCGTGACGAACCAGTTGGAGAAGCCGGGGCCAAAGTTGTAGCGCTCGCCGGGGACGAGCCCGTCTTGGTTGTTGTTATTGATGTTGGTGCTGATGCCCTCACAGGTGGTGAGCGTCGCCGTGGCGGGGGCGAGAACGAAGCGATCCGCGGCGCTGAAGGCGGCGTGGGGGTAGAGCGCGGGGTCGCGCACCGTCAGGTTGAACACCACCGTCTCGAGCGCGAAGACGTTCGCGCTGCCGCCCTCCGGGCACACCGCCGCCGTCGTGACGAGGTCGTTGGGGTAAATCGCGAAGCTCGAGACGTCGCCCTCGTTCGTCGCCACGACGGCGTAGTCGGCGTCGGAGGCCTTTTTGTAGCACAGCAGATACTCGCCAAGATACGTGGCCGCCTCCGCGGTGGTGCCGGTGGTGATGCTAAAGTTCGCCGTCGCGCCGTCGTTGCCGATGGCGGTGGGGCGGAACGTCTGGCCGGCGTAGGGGCCGGTCTGCGCGTCGCACGGGGAGCCGGTGAGGCCGACCGAGGCCGGCACCAGCCGCAGCGAGTCGTCGACGGTGAGGGTCCCCGTGTTGGCGCTGCCACTCGGGAACACAAGCGTCACCGTCTCGCCGACGAACGCGTAGGCCGGGCTCACCGTGCACGGGTCGCACGACCCGACCGTCAACAGCGTCGCGTGGGTGATGTTCGGCCCCAGCACGTCGGCGGCCATCCCCAGGTGCAGCACATAGTCACCGGCGGCGGCGAAGGAGACTTCAAAGGTGCTCACGGCTGTGGTGCTCTTGGCATAGTACGTCGGCGCGACGTAGCTCACGTTCAGCGCGCACACCTCCCGCGGGGGGAGGGAGAAGCCGACGTGCGTGACGGCCGCGTCGTTGCTGCTGCTGGTGAAGGCGATCGTGAACTTTTGGTACGGGCGCGTCGTGGCGCCGGCGGGGACGAGGTTGGGGCCGGTGAAGGGGTCGGCGAGGAACACGGCGGGCGCGAAGAGGTATGTTGGCGGCGGGGAGCGCAGAGGAACCTCCGCCCAGCTTGCGGTGCCGGCGAGCTGGTAGCACACCGTCACCTGCACCGCTGCCGTCGTGCACACGCGGAAGACGGCGCTGCTGGCGGTGCTAAGCGCGGCATCGTGCTGCACGAGACCGACACTGGGGCTCTGGGCGGTCGCCTCGAGGCACGGAAAGGCCGTGCCGGTGTTGGCCGCGACGAGCTTCAGCTGGTCATCGCTGCCGAGGAGGTTGAGCGTGTCGGAGACGACGAGGCTGTCAATCTGCGTCGCGTACGCCGGGCTCGGCTGCAGCGCGTACGATGTGGGGTGCGCCGCCTGGACCACGAACGACGGCACCTCCGACACCCACTTCCACGTGTTGTCGACGGCAACGCTCTGGTAGCACAGCACGTACGTCCCCGTCGCGTTGACGCGGGGGGTGTACTGCGCGACGAGGCCGTTGGGTTGGCTGTTCACCAGCGAGCCGGCGGTGTTGCCGGCTGGCACGCTGGCGTCCGCGTTCACGGCCTCCGCCGTGCACGCGGCCTGGTGGTCCGCCGCCGCCCCCGACTCCCCCCCCTCCACCTCCGTGCTCGCGTCCAGCCACACAATCTTGACGTGGTCGGCGTTGCTGAGCTTGTTGCCAAAGATGGTGAGATCCAGCTGCTGGCCAAGGTAGGATGGGGCGGGGCTGACTGTGTAGCGCAGCGCGCCGGTGAGGCCGACGGAGAAGATGTAGCCGCCCGCCGAGTTGGGCACCGCGAAGGAGTGGGTCTGGTCGAAGGTGAGGAAGCAGACGTAGAAGTAGGCCGCCTGGTTGATCAGCGGGTCGACGGACGCGGCGGTGCCGGAGGTGATGGTGAAGGTCGTGAAGGACACGCGGCCGCCCCCGGTGGGTGGCGTGCCCGTCGCGCAGTTCGGCGCGACAGGCGTGTTGACGGGGACGTCCTCGGGGAGGGCGTAGATGTCGGCGCGGTTGCTGTTGGCTGCGGCGAAGATGGCGTCCATCGCGGCGAAGGTCATTGTGAACCCCGCGCCGGTGCTGAGCACGTCCGGCACCGTGTACGAGATGGGCGACGGGTTGTTAACCGTCAGCGCAGAGGGGAACACGGAGGCGATGAAGGTGTGGGTGTCGTCGCCGGCGAGGCTGCCGGTGACGAGCTGGTAGCACAGCAGGTAGTTGGCGGCCTCGGCGAAGGGCATCGGCAACGTCATGATTCCCAGCTCCACCCGCAGCGTCTCGTTCACCAGCGCCACATCCGCCGAGGCCGCCTCGCTCTCCGTTGGCGGCAGGTAGCAATGGTCGTAGGCGATCTCGTCCTGCGCAGTGGTACTGGGGCCGGTGAAGGGGACGAAGAAGAGCTTCGCGACGCGCGCAATGTCGAACGTGCCGCTGAAGGTCACCGCGACGACGGTGTCGTTCACCCACGCGCGCGGCGCCGCGGGGGTGGTCGTGAAGGCGGTGATGGGCGCCTCGACGAGCGTCAGCGTCGACGGCGCGCCAAGGCCGCCGCCGACGACCGACGCGTTGTAGTACGTCTGCCAGCTCTCGCGGTTCGCGCGGCGGATGCACACATTGTAGCTCCCCGCCGCCGCCCGCAGGCGCAGCATTAGATACGGCACGGGGATCGCCGCCGCACCCGGCGCCGGCGTCGACGTCAGCGACAGCGGGGCGTACCCAAAGGACGCCGGGATGCTGGCGACGCTGTCGGCGGTGAGGGGGCTGCTGCAGTCCGCCGCGGCGGAGATGGTGACCACGTCGCGGCCGGCCAGCTCGGCGGCGGGGGTGAGGCCGTCGTCAAGGACAATGTCCAGCGCCTCGGTCGTCTCAAAGAAGAGATAGAAGCGCTGGCCGCGGAAGGCCGTCAGCGTGTCGCCGTACGTGTAGGCGCGAGTGGGCGACTGGGGCGGGTAGACAGTGAGGAACTGCGGCGACGGCACGTACACCGGCAGGCCGTTCGCAGCCGCGGTGTAGCACACAATGTAGCGCCCGGCCGTGAGGAGCCCCGCGGCAATGTCCCACCGCGCGTCCTCGCCGACAATGACGACAGAGGTGCCGGCCACGGCCGGGTCGCGGCTCTCGCAGTCGGTGGTGGTCGGCGCCGCCGTCTCCGACTCGGGCCACGCCACGAGGAAGCCGTGGTCCCCCGTCGCAAGGAAGCCGGGGTAGGCCGTGTCGCCGGTGAAGGTGATGGCCGCGGGCCCTCCGGCCTGCAGCTGCGTCGGCGTCGACGCCCAGACCTTGGGGATTTGGGGCATAATCTGCAGGTTATGGTCCGGCGTCGTCGCCGTCGCGCCGGCGCGGGGCACGGTGGCGAAGGTGCCGCCATTCTTGCGGTAGCACACGGTCATGCTGCCGCCCGCGTAGGTGATGCCCGCGACACTCGCGTCGCCCTCGGCGGGGAGCGTCAGCGTCGCCGTCGCAGTGCCGGCCGGCGCGTTCGCGGCCGTCACGGTACCCTGTGCGATGGCGGTGGTGTTGGAAAAACCGCACTCAAAGAGGCTGCCGTCGATGACCTGCACGAGGTCGCCCACGACGAGGGTCGTCGCCGCCGCACCCGCGGGCGTCGCGGCGGTGGACACCTGGAAGGTGAGCGTCACGTTCTGCCCTGGCATCGGGCGGGCCGGGGCGGCGTCGTACGTGGCCGGGCTCACGGGGTTCACCACCAGCGAGCTCTGCTCCGGCGTCGTCTGCCGCGTCACCGCCGGCGGCGCGGTGACGACGCGGAAGGTGCCGTACTGCCCAGTCATGCACAGCGCGTAAAAACCTGGGGCCGCGGTGAGGCGGCCCTGGAAGGCGCTCGTCGTGCTCGCGGCGTCGACAGCAGTGAGGACGTCGACGACGGGGAAGGCCGGCGGCAGGTTCGTCGCCGCGTAGAAGGGCGCGTAGTTGCACTCCGCGACGGCCGAGTCGCCGCTGATGAGGCTCATGGCGGAGATGGGCGTCGGGGTCGCGGCGTTGTTCAGAAAGGTGCCAAAGACGATAATCTCCTCGTACAGCGTGAGGGGATACGCCGACTGCGAGACGGTGAAGTTCGCCGCGCTGAGGGCAAAGTACAGCGGCGACGGGACGACCTGCACGACGGGGTTCGTCTGACCGGGCAGTACCACCGTCACCACCTCCGTCGCGCTGTCGCCGCGCCAGTAGCAGACCGAGTAGGTCGGGAAGCCGGAGTTGTTGAAGCGCACGACGCCGATCCACTCGGTGCCCGCGTCGTTCACAAAATTCTCCGTACCGACCATCGTGGTCACGGCCACGCCGGCGCAGCCCGCGCCGCTGTGGACGGAGAGCGTGTCGGTGGCGATGAGGCCGCTGCCGGCGACGGTCACCATCGCGTACATGTCGAGCACGAGCGGGTACCTGTCAAAGGTGGCCGAGGCGGGGTTGGACGCGACGACGCGCAGCGCGGGCGGGTCGGCGATGGCTACCGGCGCCCACGTCATGCCGGCGCGCTTGTAGCACAGCTTCATCGTGCACGAGTGGCCGTCGGTGCTGTTGCACAGCGTCGGGTCGGCCAGCATGCCGGCGCCGAAGCGGCTGAGCTGGTTCGAGGCCACCCAGCTCACGCCCGTGGCGGTGGCGGTGAGGGGGTAGGGGTTGGTGCTGGGCGCCAGCCACGCCGCCAGCGTGCCGTTGCTCTGCAGCTCGCCGGTCCTGAGGTCGTGGCAGGTGTAGCCCAGCTCCGGCATCAGGAAGATCTCGTCCTGTCCGGCGTCGAGGTCGGTGCCGGTGAGGTCGATGACAAAGTCCGTCGCCTGGTTCGTGAAGATGTCCCGGGCCGTCGTCGGGTTCGGCGTGAAGGAGATTGGGTTCGCCGCGGTCACGGTGAAGGTGCCAGGGACGCGGCGGGAGGTGGCGTTGGTGTTGCCGTAGCAGACCGTGTACGTGCCGGCGACAAAGTACTGGTTCGGGAACTGCACCTGCCGCGTCGTCAGGCAGTTGCTGCTGCTGTAGATGGTGGTGCCGTCCGCGTTGCCGCTGGTCGCGCTGCTCCCCCAGCAGGAGGCCCGCTCGCCGGAGATGAGGCGGATCCGCGTGCACGCCGAGCACAGGCTGGTGTTGCACACGACGCTGATCGTCGTGAACTCGCCCGCTGACGGGCTCGCGGGGGCTGCCACGAAGCTCCCCGGCTCCGCCTCCAGCACCGTCAGGAACTGCGCGGTGTATGCGGAGGAGAAGACCAGCTCGTGGAAGGGCGCCGTGCTGGCGGCGGCGAGGCGGTAGCACACGCGGTAGTCACCGCTGGCGTCGACGACGAAGGTGCTGCTGTAGCTGCGGCCGCCGGGGGTGACCGTCGGCGCGCCGAGGGTCTGCACCGTGTCGGCGAACTCGTCGACCGCCGTCACCGCCGCGCACTCCGTCGCGGCCGGGATGATGATCATGACGTCGTCCGCGCTCAGCGTCTCGCAGCTGGCGCGCAGACAGCCGCGCGCGGTGACGGTGATGGGTGCCCCGACGCGGCTCTCGCTGCCGGCGACGCTGCTGACGGTGTAGTAGGAGGGGTTGGCCACCTGCACCTGCAGCCGCCCCATGTACGTGTCGCTGTCGTCGAGGGCGCCGACGGTGTAGCAGATGATGTAGAACGCCTCCGCGTTATAATTGTCGAAGCCGCTGGGGTTGTTGTACGTCACTGTCGTCCCGTTGCCGGTGAGGGTGGCGCCGTCGGCGACGCCCGTGTAGGTCACGCGCCGGCCCGAGGCGCACTGGTTGGCGTCGCAGTAGCAGCGCGGGTCGGGGTTGAGGCTGGCGTCGTAATAGTAGAAGTACACGGCGTCGGTGGCGGGGTCGAGGGCGAGGGTGCTGAGGGTGTTGGTGAAGACGGCCGTGACGGGGTCCGACGCGCGGTAGCCGCTCGGCGGCACGTTCACCGGCGTGACCGTCGCGGGGATGGCGCCGGAGAAGGTGACGGAGCCGGCGTAGGACGCGCGCGCGACGGTGCTCGCGCCGCTCGTCGACGACCACTGGTAGCAGAAAAAGACGGTGGTGCCGGCCGTGACACGGTCGGCGCGGGTGAAGACGGCGGTGGTGGTGGTGCTGCTGCTGTCGCCGCTGCTGCCCTCCCCGGCCGCCTCCATCGTCGAGAGGAGCGCGGTGGCGGGGCTCGATCCCGGTGGGGGGCACACGCGCACCGCCGCCACGCCGTCGCTGGCGTTGGCGCTGTACAGCAGACTCGACTCTGGCACCGCGAAGACGCCGTTCGTCGCCGCGTCGAGGCCGGCGCCGGCAAAGGTCGCCCGCAGCGTCGCCATCGCCACGTGCCACGACGCGGGCCACTGCCCGTCAAAGGTCGGGTTCGCGGCGGCGGTGGTGAAGGTGTACGTCGCCGTCGCCGTCGCCTCGCCGCCGGCCAGCACCGGCACTGGGATGAAGGCGTTGCCGGCCGTGGAGTCGAGCACGCACACCACGTAGCTCGTCTGCGGCGCGGCGGCCATGATGTTCACGCTGCTGCCGCTGCTGAAGGGGCCGGTGAAGTCGCCGGCGGTTGGCGCCTGTGCGCAGGCCGCGGCCGCAGCGGTGCCAGTGCCGGCGCCGCACGGGGCCAGCACACACTCCGCCGACGCCCTGACAATCTTCACGTCCTGCGGCGGGTTCGTGAGGATGCCGCTGACGGAGCTGATGCGCATCGCCACCGTCTCCAGCGCTGCGGGCCCCGTCCCTGCCGGCAGCCCCAGACTGTAGCGCACATTGTATGCGCCAATGAAGAGGGACGAGGCGGGGCAGGTGGCGCTGACGGCTGCCGTCGCCTGGGACATGCGCGTGACGACCCACGTGTTGGTGCCGGAGAAGCGGTAGCACACCCGCAGGCACAGGTCCGCCCCACCGACGAGCGTGTAGCGGTAGGCCGCCCCCGCCGTGTCCTCCGCCGCAAAGGTGAGCGTCGCGGCGGGGGAGGGCGTCCCCGTCGCGCAGTCCTCCGTGTCGGGCACGAGCTGCACCTCGTCGCTCGCGCTCAGCCCCGTGCCGGTGAAGAGGACGCTCGCGGTCTGGCCGGCGTACATGGGGTAGGGGGCGACGGCGTAGACGGGGTTTCGCGGCCCCAGCGCCACGCTGTCGCCCAGCTGCGCGTAGTTGGTCACGCCCGGCGCGCCCTTGCGGTAGCAGACGGCGAGGCTGATGGCCTGGTTCGTGTTGGCGGGGTCGACCGTGACGGTGCAGGTCGGGGCCGTCGTGCCGGTCATCGCGCAGGCGAAGACGCCGTCGCCGGTGGTGGCGGCGCACGGGTTGCCGGCGGTCGACGTCGTGAGGAACGCCTCGTCGCTGGCGCCGCTCAGTCCGGTGCCGGCAAAGAAGAGCGAGAGCGTCTCGCCGACGCGGGGGTCGGCCGGGGCGATGGTGAAGCTGGACGGCTGCAGCACGTCAATGGTGAAGTCGGCAATCTGGCTGGCAGCGGACAGGTACGCGGTCGACCACAGCCCCGTCGACGCGCGCTGGTAGCACACCTTCCCGACCATCTGCGCCGTCACAAGGTCTGGCGCGACGAAGGCCACCTCCGTCACGGTGCTCGAGTTGAGCTGCACGGGCCCAAGCTGCAGGTTTTGCAGCAGCGACGCCGTCGTCGACGTGCACGCCTGGTCGCCGCTGATGACCTTCACCGCGTCGTCGGCGGAGAGGCCGGTGCCGGTGAAGCGCATCGTGCCCTCCTCCCGCGCCTGCGGGCTGGCTGGCGTGCGGGTGTACGTGCCCGGGTTCGCCGCCGTGAACGCGGCCGGCGCGTTGGGCACCAGCGCGTAGCTCATCGCGACGCCGGGGCTCGAGCCGCAGCCGGCCGTCGCGCTGAAGCAGTAGGGGACGCAGACATAGTACCCGGCCGCGGCGGGGGTGTATGGGACGACGAAGCTGCCGGTGACGGTGCTCGCCGCGGCGCCAGAGCCCCAGCGGAGGTTTGACAGCGGCACCGCCCCCGCCGCGGCCGCGCCGCCGCCGAGGAGCGCGCCGCCTACCGTCGCGCACGACTCCACGAGGGCGTCGGGCGCCGCGCACGCCGCCGCCGACGCGCACGGGGCGAGGAAGATTGTGTAGCTGCCGGTGAGCCCGCGGTTCGTCGGCCGGCCCTCCTCCGCGACCTGCGGCAGCGCCAGCGAGACGAGGCCCTCGCCGCCGCTCGGGGTGGGGGGAGTGAGGGTGAAGGCGCTGTAGAGCGGCGGCCAGACCGTCAGGGAGGTGCCGGTGCCCGCCCCTTGCGCGGCCTGCCGCTGCATAATCGTCGCCGTCTGCGCCGCCTGCGACAGGTAACACGCGACGTACGCGGTGCCGGCGGTGAAGGCGCTGGCAACCACCGGCACCTCCATCTGGCCGGAGAAGCCGCCCGCCCCGGCGGTGGCGACGGCGAAGCGCTCTTGTCCCGCCGGCGCGGTGGCGGCGTAAGTGCAGGTTGTTGCGGACGCCGTGGTGGCGTCGATGAAATACACGCTGTCGCCGACGGTGATGTTCGGGTCCTGCTGGAGGGGGTTGCTGTTCAGGTTGAGCTGCATCGTCTGGTACATGGAGGCCTCCGCGACGTTCGTCGGGCTAAAGGTCATCGCGGCCTCGACGGCAGGGGAGACGAGCAGCAGCAGCAGCAGCAGCGACACTACCGCCGCCAGCATAGCGGATACGGAGGGCACCGCATTCCACCGGCGGCCAGTGGGAGGGAACGAGCGCGGGCCACGTGCCGCGGCCCGGCTGCAACTACGCCGGCCGCCATCACCACCCCCACCGCCACTGTGGCTATTTGCTAGGGATGGCGACGTTGCCGCGGCGGCGGGGCGGGCGGAGACCACAGCCGTCCCTGCCCTCCGCCCCTCCGTTGCATTCACAGCGGTCCGAGCCATTGTTGCTTCGATTATCAAAAAAAAAAAAACGACAAAAGAGAGGGGAAAAACAAAAAAAACAAGAAAAGGAAAACGATGATGATCCACTGGGAGCACTGTTGTTTCCCCCTTTTCTTATTTTTTTCTTCTTTTCCCTTTCCCTTTATCTGTATGCTTGTGTCTATAGTTTTAGTCGTTCGCGCTAAGAGAGAGAGAGAGGCACGCGTAGCTTTCCCTTTTTAATTACAGCTGTGATTCGAGGTGAGGATGTGTGTACGCGCGTGTGTGTGTGTGTGTGTGTGTGCTGTGTTTTCCTCTCTTCCCTTTCCCTCCCCTGCGGATCTAGTTCCAGTGGGTATCGCCTGAGAGAGGGAGAGTGAGGGGGATGAGAGGCAGAAATGCGGAGGCGGTTCAGATGCGCACGCACACAACAGACACGGATAGGGAAAGGAGGAGGAACACACACAAAGAAAAAATAACACGGGCGAGACACTAAGATGATGTGCAGCACTCTGACTGGGCAAATTCTTGCGTGTATGTGTGTATATGCTTCTTTCTTCTTTTGTTTTGTATATGTGCGCGAAAGATCACGACAAGGAAACAAAACAAAAAAAACAAAACAAGTGGGATGAAGATCGGTGGGAGAAGCGTGTGGAAATGATCACGAGTGCGTAAAAAGAAAAAGAAAGAAGAAGGGTAGGAGGTGTAGATATGTACCCTCACTTCCGATGTTGTCTATCTTTTTTTCCTCTGTCTTGAAAGATACAAAGAAGAGGAGGAGGAAAAGGTAGGAGAAAAAAAAGTAACAACCGAACAGAGAAATGGATACAGAATAAACTAAAGGGTGAAGAGGGGGGTGTGAAAGGGAAATAATTCCCAAAGAAGACAGAATATATCAACGACGAAAAAAAAGAAAGACAGACGGCACACCAAAATCAGAAGAGAGGGATAAAAAATCACACACACACTCAAAAACTGAGAGGTACGAGTTCAATCACAAGTTCCCCCGAACTTGAAGAGCACTCTCTTTCTCTTTGGCTTCTGTACGGAAGTTGTGGTGTGAGACGAAGGAAACAAACAAAGACAACGATAACAGATACAGTAAATAGAAGATCGCTGGGAAATGACAAAACAAAAAAAAGGATAAACACGTGGAGGAGGATATATGTGTGGTTGCAGAGAATGCTATTCTTTTCTGATTAAACCCTAAGAAGAAGTTTTTTGAATATCTGAACTGCCCTTCTCTCACAAAAGAAACCACACACGCACAACGAGCACCTTCAGTTTCCCTGACTTCCCTTTATTTTAATTCCCTTTCCGTGGTCTTCTAAGTCTTGATGTTGGGCTTTCGTCGTGTTCCACCGTCTTAATCGAGCAGAGCCTGGGAGAAATCCGAGACAAAGAGTTCAATGTCAGACCGATCAGCACCACAACACACACCAACAACAACAAGAAAAACAACCAAAAACACGTGTGGGGGGGGGGGGGGGAAATACCAACGATACTCACACAAACCTCGGAACGAAGTCGAAGTGAGAGGAGGTCTGCGGTGTGAACGCAACCGACCACCAGCACGAGGACGAAAAGAAACACAGAAAACAGGTGGCAGGCAGAGAGTCACTGACGTGTGAGAAAGAGAGAGAAAGAGACAGGAGGTGAGGGGTGAACAAGCGTGTGTGTGTGTGTTTGTTATGTAAAAGAAAGAAAGAAAGAACAAAGAAGGTCTATACGTTAGGGGGGGGGGTCGTTTAATTCCTCTTTTATTATATATAGATATATACAATGTATCCGTGGATAGAGCTCTCTTCCCTATCCTGTTCTTGTTTGCTTTTTTTTTAAAGACAGTTACAGTGTACGTGATATATATATATATATGGGGGAGGAGAGAGAGAGAAGATACACACGCGCACGCGTGCGTAATGACGGCGTTGTGAGACGTAGAGAGGCGTAGGTTTGAAGAAGAAAAAGGAAATAGATTATAGTTTGTTCGCGTAGAGAGAAAAGGAGAAAACATAAAGCAACATCAACCATACCCTAGTCACATACACATTATCATTCACACTCCGTGTGTGTGTGTGTGTGTTGGTTTTCCTTGCTGCTTGCTCGGGACCTTTTTTCTTTGTGAGAGTCCCGCATCCCTCTTCACCAGCAGCACCATAGAGACAGACAGCGCACATGTGTGCCTCTGTGCGTTAATTCGCCACGGGGCCAGCAATATGGGGAGAGGGGGGAAAGGTGAGGCATATGTATGCGTGCGTGAATACCTCCCCCCCCCCTGATGCTCGCCACAGGTCACCATCCCGTGAGGATCTCTAGCCCAGGAGCACTGCGTCCCCCTCTTCGTTACTTATTTTTTTTTGCTTCGTTTGTGGTGTTGATGATGTGTGTATGTATTTTCATATACGTGTTTCTACGCGCATTCTCGCGTTCTCTTCTTACACCAAATACACTCATACATATGTGTATATGCATAGGAGTATATATATATATATGTGTGTGTGTATATATGCTCTTTTTTTTCTTAAAGATACTTACCCGGAGCACAGCCGCTGTTATCGTTTTCTTGTTCACCCCCCTCCTTCCCTCTCTCGATGTCTCCCACTCAGTTTCTCCCTCATTCCTTCCCCCCCCTCCCTTGTCGAGGGCGAGAGGGGAAAGCAAAGGGAAGTCACAAAGGAGACGTGTTATCGAGTGTGAGGGGAATAGAGAAAGAAGGAGCGTGAGTGTGGTGACGGTGGTGGTTTTGGTGATGGTGGTGGTGGGTTTTCGTATTTATTATTGCCGCTGTTTCTCCGTTTTGTGCGATGGTGAGGGCG
>AUXJ01003374.1:0-10454 GCA_000482205.1 Herpetomonas muscarum
ACTAGGGATAAAGAGAAAAATCTGGAGATCACCCAACAGCATCGACGGACAATCGCGTTTATATTTATGTGTCGAAAGGGGGTGGGAAGGGGGAGGGAGGGGGGGGGAACAAAGGAGAAAAGTTGGAGGTTGGGAAGGTGGATTTGCATTTTGCATGTGAAAAAAGGGGGTCGCCGTACGTAGCGTTGCTGCAGCCCTTTTTTTCCCCCCATCCCGTCGATACGGATGGATAGGGAGGAGAGAGAAACGATGGGATAGCGGGGGGGGGGGGGAGCGGGAAGATGCGCTTAGGAGAAGGGAGAGGAGGTTTGAACGATCATGCAATGAGCTCGTCTCCTCGAGGCTTAAGTATGCCATTCCACAGCTGCTGCACTTTGCACGTGGGTAGCTGTTTCTTCTTTTTTTTAGACTTTTCTTTGTGTGTTTGTGTGTGGATGTGGATGTGAATGTGGCGTGATGCAGTGGCACGCGCGGCTCGTCCGCTGAGGGGGGGAGCAGAAGGGAAGGGAGGCGAAAGGGACAGAGGGAGGGGGGGGTATGAGAAAAGCACAGAACGTCAAAAATACGATATTCACAACAGACGCAGACCGCGCATCCTTCCATCGATAGGAAGATGCATCGACCACCCAACGAGGAAAAAAAAGGGGGGGACAAGATCCCTTGTTTTTTTTCCCTTCTTGAACAAATAAAAAAATATATATATTTATGCAGATACGGCTCACGAGCGTGCGTTCAGCTCCGGCAGCGGCATCTCAGCGAAGAAGGGCGCGACGTTGGGGAAGTTGCGCGTCTGCACGGCGAACACCTTATAGCTCTCGCCCATCTCCGTCTTGTCCATCAGCCGGCGGTAGTTTTGCAAAATCTTCATCGCGCTCTTCGTCTCCTCGTCCTTGATCACGTGGGCGAGCCGCACGTCGATGCCGTTGTACTGGAGAAAGTCGTGCTGCGTGACGACGGGGAACCACTTGAGGTGGCGCCGGGCGACCTCCAGCCGCTCCAGCGCCCACCGCAGCTGGTTGAACGCCACCCACGACGACAGATCCACCTCCCCGGGAGACAGCAGCGGGTCGACGAAGCGGTGGCCGCGAATGCCGCGGAGTGTGCTCTGCATGTTCTCGTCCTTGCCATAGTCGATGATGAGCGCAGCCGCCTTCTGGCAGTCGACCATCTTCTTCATGATGAACTCCATGTGCTGCATGCCGACGGCGTTGACTTCGACGCAGTCCCCGACCTTGCCGCTCTTCCGCGCCTCGTCGGGGATCAGGTAGGCGGACATGGACCCTGAGGGGGCGTGGACGAGGCGGAAGTGGGCCTCGTTGGCCGGGTCGTCGTCCACCTCGACGCACGTCTCGACCCACCCGCGCTCCGTGTAGCGGAACTGGGCGACCGGGAGGGCGTCAAAGTATTCGTTTGCGATGAAGATGGTCGGCTCGAGGGTGAAGGGGAGGCTCTCAATGTCCATCCACCACTTGATCTTCCCCTGCGCCGTCTGGAAGTCGGCCAGCGCCTTCTTCTGCTCCTCCCGCCGCGCCGCGCCCACCTCTACGAGGTGGACCTGCAGAAAGTGGAGGAGGTGGGGGTTGGAGTAGCGAATCTGGTTCAGCATCGTCTTCATCAGCGTGCCCTTGCCGGGGCCGAGCTCGACGAGGTGCAGCACGCGCGGCGTCCCCATCTTCTGCCACGTGTCCATCACCCACGCAGCGAGGACATCGCCAAAAAAGGGAATCTCCGCCGCCGTGATGAAGTCGGCCTTCTCCGAGCCAATGACGTGCTTCTTCGTCGCGTAGTACCCGTATTGCGGGTGGGTGAGACAGTCCTTGATGAACTGCGTCATGGGGTAGAAGCCCTGCGTCGTAGACTTGTTGATCAGCTCCACGCACAGCGGCGTCTTGAACTCCTTCCGGTTCTTGTCCGCGACGGTGGCGCGGTCTGGGGTCGACATCTCGCTCGCGTGCAGATTCAGCGCTAGGAGGGGGGACGTCGCGCCCATCGCGCCACCGCAGCAGCGACGCAGCAGCGACCCAGTCGCCCGCATCGGTCTTCGACACACTACCTGTACGTCTCTTTGCTTCGCCCTCTTTAGGAGAGGTGAGGTGGGGGAAAAAAGGGGGGGAGGAAACAGAAAGAGGAGGAGGAGAGCTCTCCACTTCACGATGTTATGTTTTCTCGGCTGGTGCGCTACGCTATAATCCTCGCTCGCCTGAAATAGCAACAACTGGTCGCCACACAAACACACAAGTACAGGGATGTTGCTGTTGTTTTGGTGGTGATGTGTATGTCTGTATGCGTGTGTACGTGTGCGTGTGCCTGTGCGTGTTGGTATGATAGAGCGTATGAGAGACAGCAGGCGTAACCGACGCGCTGCACTCCTCCGGTCTATATTATTTCCTTCCTTCCTTCCTGCTTGCCTGCGAATGTATGCGTGTGTCTCTCTCCTGCAGTCCCTCTACGGTGTTCACTGCTTCTTTTTCTTCAACTCTACGATGTGCGTGTGTGTGTGTGTGTATACGTACGTGAACAAAGAGTTAAGAATGTATTCAGAAATGTGTGTGTAGAAATAGAGGGGATGGATAAAGGAGACTTAAAGGGAACTGCATTGGGATTCGGTGATAGAAGAAAAAGAGGGGGCAGCCGAGATGCCCGCTTTCCCTCGCCACACACCCACGCGTCCCCTCTGTTCTCTAATAACTTCTTATATATATATATATATATATATATTGTTCTCATCATGAAGAGCATCACTCATCTCGATTGCACTCCATCACCTCGATATACATATTATTTTTTTTCAGATGACATATGTGCGACCATATACACGGATGTGTGTTCGTTCGCAGCAGCGGCGTGCGTCCGTGCGTGTGTGTGCGTGTGTGTGGGTGGGTGCGTGCGTGGAGAGGAAGGAAGAAGAAAACACATTCTCTCGTGAGACATATCTCTCCTCTTTCCCCATATGTTCCTCGCCCCCCCCTCCCCTTTTACAGCGGGACGACGTCCTCGATTTCGTCATCGCTGGAGACGTGCCGAGCGGCATTGCGGACTTGCAGTGAGGCACCCGCCTGCGCACCTCCACCACCGATGTGTGAGCCGGCAACTGCCAGGACGGCTGCATCAGCCGGCAGCGGGACGACATCCTCGACCTCCTCCTCGCGGCTCCCACCGCCGCCCCGTTGTGCCGGGAGGGCGGTGACAGCGGGCGGTGCTGGTCGACTGCCGCGCCCCTCTGTACTTCCGACGGCAGCAACCCCTGCGTCCGTGCTGAGGAGCGCCCGCTGCGATTCGGGCTGGCCCGCCGCCCCCGTCCCCCCATTCTCCGCCTCCTCCTCGTTGCGACGGTCGTCCCCATCGCCGCCGTCGTCGCCATCGCCGTCGTCGTCGTCGTCTTCGCTGACGACGCCGCCGGTGATGATGTCGACGGCGGCGGCGGCGGCGCCTGAGCCGAGCCACCCGCGCCCCGAGACGATGAAGGAGGAGGGGGTAGGGGGGGCGGTGGGGGGGCGAGCGGTGCCGCCCGCAGCACTCCCGTCTGAGAGCACGTCAAGGCCGCTGCACGGGCGGAGGAGGGAGCTGTCGTCGACACCCCCCTCCTCCCCCTCCTCCCCCCTCACCCCCGGCCGGGCCATGATGATTAGCGGGGGCGGATGCGGTGCTGGGGGGAACGAGGGAGATCCGGGCCGTCCGCTGCTCCCCCTCCCCCACGTTCCACCACCGTAGCCCTGTGGCCGTCGCGCGGAGGCGAATACGGTGGGAGAGGGGGCAGCGGCAGACACAGTGCGGCCACGGCAGCAACGGCAACCCCTTCTGCTGCTGCTGCTGTTGTCGTTGGGGCTGCGGCAGAGGGCACACCACGCACCGTCGGCTGAAGAGGCAGGACAGCAGCAGCGCGCTCATGTATCCATTGTCGCTGCAATACTCGCTGGGGTCCACGCGGGAGAGGGTGTACGGCGCGATTGGCACCGTCGCCGGCCAGTCGGCCTCGGCCCACACCTGCGGCGAGTCGTCCAGAGCGGCAACACCGCGCGCGCGGCCGCGACGCTGCGCGAAGAGCGGCGGCACGGCGACACCGCTGCCACGCCGGCGCCGGAGCGGCGATCCGGCGAACGCGTCACGTGCTGCGGCGGCGCCCGTTGATGCGTACCGCGCGAGAATAGCAGCAATGTCCTTCTTCGTCTCGTACACGCACCGCACACCGCCGCTGCCGCCGCCGCCCCCTCCCCCCTCACCGCGCGGGGGGAGGGGGGAGGGGGGCGACAGCTGCCGGATGACGTCCGCCGTGATGATCTGCCGCTCGCGGTCAGGGAAGAGCAGCCGGTCGGGGTCGAGCGCCGCGTCGAGGATGGCGGCGGTGCGGGGGCGGGCGGACTTGGTCACGAGCAGCACAGGTATGTTCCACTGCACGGCCATGCGGTGCAGCAGCTGGCGCAGCCCCGGGCGCACGAACACCACCTCCGAGCACAGTTCCCCACCACCCTCGCCCGCACCCGCGCCCGCGGCGTCGTGTTTGCTGGTGCTGGCGGCCGCCGGGCGGTACGCGATGGGGGCGCGCACCTCAAAGTGCATCGAGAAGGGACTGTGCCGCGGCTGCGACGGCGCCGCCAGAAACTGCCGCAGCGCCGCCACCGACCGCCGCCCCGCCCCCTCCTCCTCCTCCTCCTTCTCCGCTGTCGGGTTCAAACTCGTGTCGCCGCCGCCGCCCGCCGCCGCCCACCGCCGCAGCGCGCGGCGGGGCAGCGTGACGGCGTTGTCGACGAGCGTGCGGTCCATGTCCACGAGCACCGCCCGCCCCTCCCGGAGGTGGCGCCACAGCGGCGAGACGTAGTGGGTGAAGGCGAGCACAGTGTACGTCGTCGCCGCGACAGCCTCCTGCGGGGCGGCGGTGGCCGAGGGGGGGAAGGCGGCGCCCGTGCCCCCCTCCTCCTGGGCCAGCGTCAGCGCCGCGACGGGGCGGCCGTTGGCGGCGTCGACCAAAACGACGTCAAGCCGCGCCGAACGCGCGAGGCGGAATTCGCTCTTCAGCCGCTCCACGCGGCGCTGCCGCTCCTCCACCGGCGGCAGCGGGCGGTGCCGCGACGAAGGGGGGCGGGGGCGCGCACGGCGGTGCGCACTCGCGGCCGCCGCTTTTGCGGTCGGGGCAGCGCCAGGGGGGGCTTCCCCACCGCCACTCTGCTGCCCTGGCGCGCGTGCGCCGGGGATGATAACGCTCGCGGCCGCCGCGCCCGCGTGGTCGGTGGGCGACGACAAGGACGCGGGCGACGACGAGGAGGGGGGCGGCGGCATCTCCCCTTGCAGCCACCGCACGGCGCCGACGACGCCGAGGTGCTCGTGGCGGTCAAAAGCGAACGGGTCGCCCTCGTCGTCGGAGAGCGTCCGCTGCGGCACCAGCCCCTCCTCCCTCGAGAGGTGCTGCGCGTCGTGGAAGCCGCGGTGCGCACGGCACTCCCGCGCGGCGACGACGACGGCCTCCGTCGCGACGGCGAGCGCCTCCCGCAGGAGGACTTGGCCGCGGATGTTAAAACCCGCGGCAGCGGCGGCGAAGGAGGGGAGACCGCCATCGCCATCGTCACTCTCATCGCTGTTCGCGTCGCTGCTCGAGGAGGAGGAGGAGGCCGGTCCGTCCGCCCCATCCCCCGCCCGCTGCAGGCCAGCAACGGTGAAGGAAATGCGTCCCACGTCGCTGTGCAGCAGCTTAAGCGGCAGCGTGAACGCCGGCGCGGGGGACGGAACGCCAGCAGCCTCCCCGCCCCCCAGCTCCCCTTCCTGCGGCTGCGGTGGTGGCGCTGTGGCGTTGCTGGAGAGCGGTGCTGGACTCGGAAAAGCCGTCATCCCCTCGCTCTCCCTCCCCGTCCTCTCCGCCTCGCCCTTGCACCGGTGACTGGGGTCGATGAAGCTGTCGCGCGGCTGGCCGCGGAGGCACCAAAACTGCATGCGGGCGAATAGTTCACTTGCAAAGGCAAAATCCCCATCCGTCGGCACAACGGCCGTCTCCCCCACGCCGTCCCCTCTCTCGCCCTCCGCGATCTGCGGCGCTGGCGGCGACGCCGCTGCCTCGTCGTCCTTTGCTTCACCTTTCCCACCCTCCCGTCTGTCATAGGGGCCCGGCGCATCCAAGAAGGACGTGATGGACCGCACCGCCGCCATCCCCATTGTGGGGTGCTGCCCCTCCTCCTCCTGTTCTTGTTCCTGCCGCTGCTGTAGCGTAGCTAGTCCGCCCGCGACGCGGAGGGTCGGCCCCGCGCCGGGCGGCATCAGAATTGTCTGCTCAAAAGGTGTCATCGCGACTGGCGGCGCGCGCGCGACGGCGGCGACGGACGGCGTCGGCGGCGGCAGCGACGCGCTGGCGCTATCAGCCCTGTCCATGAGCAGCCACCGCCGCCGCCCTGCGCCGTCGCCACCCTCCGCCGCGCGGCCCACCACGACGCTGCACACGTCAGAGTGGAGAATGACGAACTCGCCCTCCTCCGGCGCCGCCCAGTCGTCGGACCACCCGCCGCTCTCGTCGTCCGCGTCGCTGCAACTGCCGCTGTTGGGGAGCGGCGGGACGGAGCTGCTGCGCTCCCGTGCGTCCGTCGTGGTGCTGCCGCCGCGGCGCCAGCTCCGCTCCCCATCGAACACATCGTCGTCCGCCGCCTCCTCCTCCTCCGGTCCGCTGTCCTTATGGTGGGGGTGGGGGGGGTGCGGCTGCCCGGCCACCTGCGGGCTGCGCGGCGCGCCCCCGCTGGGGAGCATGTGCGGCGGCAGCGGCGTCCTGCGGTCGCGCGGGGAGGGGCGCTGCTGCGCGGCGGCGATCGCCTCGCCAAAGTACAGCAGCCGATGCCGCCACCCGTCCGGCGCCGGCGACGACGGCGGGGCGGCCGGGGAGGCACCACGAGCGGCGGCTCCTCCCGGGCGGCCGAGGCTGTCGTCCAACGAGAAGGACCCACGAGCGAAACGCGAGTCGGACCGCCGGCCCTCCGCGGCCGCCGCCGCAGCCGGTGCGATGGCGTCGAGGTGGGGACAAGGGGCCGCCCGCCCCTCCACCTCCTCGTCCTCGACGCTATCGTCGTCCTCCTCGGCGCGCACCATGAACTCCGGGTCGGCGCACGTGACAAAGATGAACTTGCGGTTCCCAAAGCAGGGGCTGGGGTGGAGGCAACCCCCAGCCGCGCGGCGCGCAATCACAATCCAGTAGAAACTCGACACGGCGCACCCGCCCAACCCCGCGCCCTCCTCGTCCGTAGGGCGCCGCGGATCGTCGCCCTCGCCGCAGTCCCCGTTGCTGCCACGCACCCCAGACGCGTGTGAAGGAGGGGGAGGGGAAGGGGGGGAAGGAGGAGAGGGGTGCGCGGGGTAGCGCTGGTGGAAGTAGGCTGCCGCCGGGCCCTCCTCCTCGTCGTCGGTGGCAGACTTGGGCACATTTGTCGCATAGACGACGCAGCGGCACATGAGACTGAACGCGCAGATTGTGGGGCTGAACGTCGCCGCCGAACGCGTAAAAAACTCCATTGGAATGGGGAGAGTGGACGGAGGGGCATCTGCGTCACTTGAATCGTCGCTGCCGCTGCTGCTGCTGTCGAGAGAGGAGGACGACAAGGACGACGCAGCACCATCCGCGGAGCGGTGGCGACCCGCCCCGCTGCCAAAGCGCACCCTCTCCTCACTGGACCGCCCTTTAGCGTCCCCACACATGACACCGCTCCCAGCACGATCAGCACCGGTCTCAGCGCCGCGGCCGTCATCGCCAACATCAGCGAAGGTGGCGGTGGTGGTGGCCGTGGTGGTGGTGGGAGGGAGGAGCACCGGGGAACCCTCAAGGGCGGCCATGCCTGCCGCGTTCATCACCGGCGACGCGGACCGCGAGGAGGGCCTCTCCGAGGGGCTACTCAGCCGCTTCTGCTGCCCGCGGCACGACGGCGCCGCCAGCGCCCCCCCCTCCCCCTCCTCCTCTCCCCCCTCGACGACACCGCCGTGGCTGCCCCTCCTCCCCCGCGCTGGGGTGCTGGAGGCTGTGGTGGTGGTGGCCGTGACGGAGGGGAAGGAGAAGCCCATATCCCTCATGGCCATATGCCCTGCTGCTGCTGGCGGCTGCTGATCGTGCTCCGGTGGTGGCGGAGGCGCGGCGCTGCCACGGCGCAGGGCGCATGTTCGAAATCGACGACTCGAGGCGGTCGCCGTGGCGGCGTCGGCTGGTTCCTCGGCACCGGTTGGCTGCTGCTGCCGCTCTACGGGCCCGGCACAGCAGTTGCCCGACCCGACCTCCCTATGCACGACTTCGCCGTCGCCGGCCTCGCGGCGCCTGCGCAGCTCCCGAACCGCGCGCTTGACGGCGGCCGCAACCAGCCGCGCCTCGCCGTCGGCGATGTCCTCCTGCCGCAGAGGGCGCAGCCACTTGAAGAGGACGAGGTCGTTGGCTGTGTACACGACATCGACGTGCAGGAACTGGTGGAAGAGGGCGGTGACGACAGTGTCACGGACCTCCTCCACCCGCCGCACGACGGCGTCCTCCGTCTCGCGGTACACCCGCAGCGCCCGACGAAGCCGCGCCGCCGACACCGCCGAGCCGCTCGACAGCACAACGTCAAGCGCTGCGGGGGAACGACGCGGCGAGTGGGACGAGCTTAGCGGTCGGCGCCCCGGGCCATCGCGGGACTGGGTCCCCGGCAGGCGCACATTGTCGCCCCCCATCCCCTCCTCCTCCCCCTCCGTCCTCTGCTCCGGTGAGCGACAGCACCGCTGCCGCTTCCGACTTATCCCACGCGCCCCACCGCCACAACGTCCCCGACAACGCCGACGACGCCGACGGCGCCGCTGAAGACAGCGACGTGCCGCGCCGCGCGCAAAGTGGGCGAGGGCGACCTCGCGCGCCTGGTGGGCGACGGCGGCCGCCATCACCGCCTGCCACACCGCAAGGAGGCGGTGGGAGAGGTTCAGCGCGGCGCGGGTATAGTCCTCCAGCAGCGTCGACGCGCTGCTCACCTCCGCGAGGGCGAAGCACGCGACCTGCAGCCGCAGGCAGCTGATGCGGAGGGTGTCCAGCTGAGCTCGCATCGGCACCAGCACCCCGCCGGGGACGCCGCTGCTGTGGTGCTGCTGCTGCTGCTCCAGTACGTGGGGGCCCATTGGGTAGGAGAGCAAGCTGCTGCTGCTGCTGCCCTGCAGTGCGGCGGCGGCGGAGGACGATGACCGTCGACGACGCCGGGACGGAATCGTCAGAGGGGAAGAGGAGGACGAAGAAGACGACAACGCTGAGGGGGGGGAGCGGCTGCTACCACCGGCATCGCTCCTGCGCCGTCGCGCGGACGGCGGTGAACGTTGCGGGCCCTGCGATGGCCGTGGCATTGCGATAGTATATATATATATAATATATACGTATATATAAAGGACGAAAGAAAGGGATGCACAAGGACAGGCACACGTGGGGGGAAAATGTTGGAGGAAGCGAACAGGTGAGAGGCGTAGAAAGGGATAAAAAAAAAGGAGAGAGGGCAAGAAATAGATAAGTAAGAGGTGAAAGGAGTGTGGAGGAAACAAAAATAGAGATACGCGAATATAAACTAATAAAGGGAGCGGTCGTTATGGTAGGATATGTACAAGGGTGTGTTGGGGGAAAAAAAACACTGCAGCACAACCAGAGAGAAGCGGAAAAAAGTGTGTGTGTGGGGGTGGGGGGGGGGGGGAAGGAGGAACGGGATCGTGGAGGGACGAAGGGATAGACGAAAAGAAACCACCGAGTAGGAGAGAAGCAGAGGAACTCCCTTCACAGCCACTGGTTTACGTTGTTGCTATACTTTCCTTTCCTACCTCCGTCTCTCTCTCTCTCTCTGTGTTTGTTTTCCTTTTTTTCCCCGTTGTAGAAATACGGCTCTTCAGCAACCGAAGCCGCTGCTTTATTTTTCTTCTACTTTTTGCCCTCCTCTTTCGTTTAATTTTCTTCCGCCTCCGCAACTATACTCCCCCTCTTACTAGAGCGTGTCGTCACGTTTATCTGTGTATATGAAAAGCGTAATATGGATGTGTATATAGGATGTACAAATGTATATAGATGTGGGGATCTCTGTGTATGTTTGTATGGTATGGTATGGGTGGTGTCGTGCTCCCGCGACGATTCTGATTTCTGGAGCTAAAAAAAAGGAAAACGGAAGGAGAGAGGGAGGGAGCCCCTCACTTCGATAATGATGGTTCGGTCGTGAACCCTTTTGAAATATATATATATATATGTGTGTGTGTGTGTTGAAAAGAAAAAAAACAATCGAAACGCTACGGCAGAGGCGAAAAAGGGGGAGAGGAGGGATTGTGACGCGTCGCAGTTGGCGTGAGGGGATGAGGGGAGGTTCCATTGAAGTTGATGCCGCTGCACCACCTCCACCCACCCGCGCGTTGCAATTACGGAGGCTCATGGGATGATATATATAGGGGCATCTACAGAGGTGGCGGCGGGAGTGCTATCGGCAATATCCATTGCGCGCGTGCGTGCGTGTGGA
>AUXJ01003382.1:0-29779 GCA_000482205.1 Herpetomonas muscarum
GTCTCTTACCAGCTGACCGTCCCTATAGTTGTGATGCGAGCCCTACGTGTTTGTTGCCTGTGGGAGAGTTTTGCTTTCCCTTAACTTTATGTTGTCTCTTACGCACAATGTGAAGGAATGAAAAACAACACGACAAGGTAGATGAAACCTAACTTGGAGTTCTGTAGGGGTTCATCAAGAAGGACGAGTGTCATCATAAGAGAACAGTAGATAATGGCCGGGGGGGAGGAACGAAAGTAGGAACAATTGATAGCGTAGCTGCTCAAGGGCATTATGCATGACATCAGTTACAGCAACAGCCACTGCATTAACAGCAGCCGTGATCAGCCCACCTGACATGAAGCAGGAAAGGAGCGAACTCTTGCGGATTATAAACATGAGGAAAGGCGACCACTGTGCGAGCGACCGGCAGCAACGTGTCCCACACGCCTTAAGCTGGCTGAGTGCCACAAAAGACGGCACTGCCCCCACCAGCGCGATCGGCAGACGAGTAGAGAAACAGATGCAATCACATGCACTGGCTACACACCACGGCAGGCAACGGGATGTTGCAGGGGGTGGGGTATTCGCTATTCGCTACCATTATTTTCTTTGAGATGGCGACACCTCCTTGAAAGGGTCGTCGGAGCCGAAGTGGCACAAGGACACCCGTGGGGAGATTGGGAAGGGGGGGGGGGAGCAAAGGAAGCACATGTACACGTATGACAAAAAATGGAAGGAAACAAAAAGAAGAGGGCAGTCAGAAGATGAACTGAATTACCCCCCGGTCTAGTGTATGCAGGGTGGGAAATGTAAATGTATATGAGGTCTGCATATACTCTCAGAAAAGAGGTCGCTAAGGAGAATGCGAGCACCCGCTCTGCGCTATCGTGCTGCATTAACGAGCTGCTCTAATTGGGCCAGGAGCTTCGCCACCTCCGTGTCGTCGATCCGCACGTTGAACGGCTCCATTGCCTTCTCCCGTTTCCGGTGCTGAGAGAAGCTGGAGAAGGCAGTGGTGGGGGTCGTGTTGCCAACCAACGGACGGACAAGTTTCGCGAGCACCGCGAGGTAGCCCGGGCACCCAAGGAAGATCTCGGTCCCAAATTGCCTCCCCTGGCATTCTACTGTCATGGGCAGCGGTGGCCCCTCATACGCCGTAATGAACGACGACGCAGAAGGCGTCGGCACCAACCCCACCGTCCGCACCTGCAACGTGACAGCAGATGGGAGCGGTGGCGCCAGGTACAGGCTGTGAAAGGAGATGGACGACGGCCACGAAAGAAGCATGTGGCAGTTTTGGTCGCGCCAGATAGACTTGATGATAGCCTCCATATCCCCCATGGGCCGCTGCACCCGGCTCCGGTGCGACGCCGCGAGGACGTCGAGTCTCTCCATCACGTAGACCACGCCGCTAAAGCGCAACGATGACGCAATCTCACACGGGAGCGCATAGAAAATGATATCCAACGCGGCATCCCGCAGCGCCGATGCGGCGGTGGCGCGACTACCGCCCCTTGATCCTCCGCCGCTACTGGCACGGGCTGCACGGAGGATGGGGTATACGGTCCTGGCGAAGCGATCCCATTGCGCGACGACCCTGTGCCCAACGGCGGCTGTCACCTGCGAGAAGGCCGTGAATGACGGCGGGGTGGCCGTATTGCTCGTCACCAGCTTGTCCCACAGCTGAGCGATAATGAGTCCCTTCGCGCGCAGCGTCGGCCGCTGAACCGACACAGCATCTAACACCGCTCGTACCACCAGTTGGAGCATCCAAGGGATGTCCAGCAGCGCGGACGGCGCCGACCCGGCTGCGCCGCTCGACGACGCGTCGCCAGCAAAGAGGAGCTCGCTGTCGAGAACGAGGAGGAGGTGGTTGTGGAGTGGCCCACCCCGCGCACTACTCTGGATGGCTGCGCGCAGGGCGAGGGCTGTTGCTGTGGATACGCCGCTACGCGGGGGGCCACTCACCAAAAAACGTAGTGGCCAGTTGAGGGACCGCAGGTGGTCGTCAACCTTGTTGCGTAGAATCCCCTCCGCGAGCACCTCCGTCGGCGGAATCATGTTCAGTTCGCTGAAGGCCCGCCACTTCCGCGCCGCGTAGGTGCGCAACCCAACCAGAAGGTTGTCATCGTCCACAGCCTCCACGCCGGCTGCCGCGGGGTCCTCCACCAACTCACTCGCCGGGGTGAACTGTGGAGCAGGGGGCAGCGGCCGCGACACACCATCCACCAACACCTCCCCGCGTGACGCGCGGCCAGCGAGTGATGCCTGCGTGAAGGGCGGGGACTGTCCACTGCTGCGGCCATAAATCGGCGGGTCATACGTAGGCACCGATGGGCGCACTGCGGCTGTCGAGGCGGCGGTGCGGCTCGAGACGCTCAAGTTGGCAGCGGAGGTCGGGTCGTGCTGTTGGTAGCTCGCAGGGTACTCGGGGTCGCTGACGAAGCGCTGGTCTACGCTGCCGCGATTGCGCAGGTCCGTAGGCGGTGGCACGAGAGAGGAGCGGCGTGGTCCGTACACGGCCCCGTCACTGTCACGAGGGACGCTTTCACCAGAAAACAGACGCTTCCCTTCCGGCGGCGACACGCCGGCAGGTGCGCCGTGCCGACCCTCGTAAAGGGGGGCGGCGACCGTCGCCGCTGCAGGTTGCAACGATGCGGCCGGGCCCCCTGCAGCTGCTGCGGAGGCGTTCTTGCCACTATCGCCCCGGTGGGAGCTCCCACCTCGTGCGGATTCAAAGTGGGGGACACCGTTGCCGGCGTTGTATGGTTCGGCATCGGCTGAGGACATCCATGGCGGGGCATGGCCGCCGATGCTGACCCGGTGATTGGCGGCACCGCTGTCCAGGATGCCGGGAAATGGCGAGGCGGACATGTGAATGCTCATGCGGTCAGTGTAGCTTCCACTGTACGCCCTGCCGTCGAGCGGGGCGACACCCTCTAACCCAATTTCATCCAGCCCAGATGCGGCGGCAGCAGTGGCGTCAGCAGCGTGGTAGCCACGGCTGACGTCCGGTTGCTGCGCTGGTGGGGACTGCGAGGCAGCAACCTCGCCACCCATAGCCCCACTGCCTCCAGCACGGGAAGGCGGCGTCCCTGCAGGGTGGGACAAGTTCTTCGATGCCAGCAGATCCTCACGGCTGACAACGGTCCGCCGCGCAAGAAACCCAGGGGCGGCGGCCATGATGACCACGCCGGCCGCAATGCACTCATTGACTCGCCACAGTGGCTTCCCAGAGAGACTATAAAGGAACCGGTAGCCTTTCCCCGACTTGTCCTCCTTGGGGGGGATCGCCTCGCTAATGTGTGAGCATAGTTCCGCCAGGGTGTCCATCGACGGGGGAACATCCAGGCGAAAAGGCTCCTCTAGGTGGACATCCTCGTTCCGCACAAGCACTAGCGATGCCATATCGTGTAAACTTGAGGGGAACTCCTTCGTACGTGGCCACGGTCACACTGACCGAAAACGATTGGGCAAAAATGCAATGACTGCAGCGGAAGGTATCACTTCCCCGCACGTCGCACGACACGTAAACCGCTCAATAGTAGTGCTCCTGGGTGATCTTTCAGAAGGATGACTGCTAGCTGGGAGATCGGTTACTCCTGTTGTGTACACGTACCTGCTTCTGTATCTATAAAGAGGTGTGTGTGTGTGTGTGGTATGCGTATATAGGTGGGAAAATGATGGTTCGCGCCTCTTACAACGAGAGCGAAAAAGCCCACAGCTTTGGCTGTCCTTTTATAAGACACAAAAAAAAGTAACCAAAAGGGTAGTGAAATTTCGAAAGGAAAGCGGGCATCGTCAACCTGGTGTCCGTCTGTGGGCGAGCCTACGTGGTTCACAATACTCACACTAGCATAAATAACGGTAAACTGATGACGACATAACCATCCACTATACAAAACCGGTGTCCCAAACACGGAATATTTTTCATTTATCTTTTATATACTCCTCTCAGGAAGAGTACTGATTGTGAAATGTTGCACTCGAGCAACGTCATGTAGGAGCAGAGTAGGGAAAGGAAAGCGCATGGCGCGGCTGTGGGTGACAACACTGTCGGTGCTATAGTACCTGTACCTTAGCTACAGATACCTAATATCATCTGTTACGGGGAGTAACCCACTCACTTATGGGTCGATTGAATTTGAGTGTGGGAGGGGGAGGGGGGGGGGAAGGGTACTACTTGCTCTTGAAGAGCTTCTTCAGTGTCGCCATCGAGGGGAGGTTCCGCTCGTCTTCCTTCGTGGCAAACGCCTTGAGGAGATTGTACGTGTGCATCCACCGGGCAGCCCCCTGCTCGCCAAGCTGCGGACCGTGCTCCTGGAGCAGCTGCACGGCCTGCTCCTGACTGAGATGCTCCGCGTCAGGGAGACGGACACTGCACTGGTAGAGCATTTGGATCATGACGCACTCACAAATAAGCTTGTGCACTGCCCACATCTCCGAGTTGGGGTAGAAGGGACCGATCACGTTGCACAAGATGCACAGCGCCCGGAGCGTGTCGCATCCGTGGGTGGATGCGCTGGTGTTCACTAGAAGGCCGTCCGACACGATCCCAGGCGTGAGCGGCGACGCCGACACACCAGGGGCCTCCGCGGGTGCGTAGTGGTGGGGATTCTTTTGAAGGTTGTCGAGGACGGATGTATACACATCACGCAAGCCAAATGACCGCAGCACACGCCGCGCCTCCTCCCCCCGGGCAGCGCCGTTCGGTGTTTGCAGCATCGTGCCGAGGTGCCTCTGCACTGCCCCATTCGCGTTCAGGCAAAAGTAGTAGAAGAGCACGCGGTAGATCCAGTGCGCCGGATGTAGGTCGAGCGCGTCGACCTCCGACATCTTGGCGACTAGCCACTCGCCCGTCTCCCGCACGCTGGGGTTGCTCAGAGGACACTCGGAGACACGGTAAAAGCGCTGCAGCTTGTCTTCGGACCACGCTACCGCCGCCCCGCAGTGCGCGCACTTCGGCGCTGCGACAGCCATCGGGTCACCCTCCATGATGTCGATGGACGGGGCGGGGATCGGGTAGTGTGTGTAGCGGTGACAATCAGGACACCCAACAAATTCCTGCACAGCCGTCTTGGCGTCGTTGTCTTCCTGACAGCGAGCGCACCGGCACCAAAACAGCCACGCACGCAGCAGCTCGCGACGCTTGCAAAGGCCGAGCAGGAAACACGCGTCGTTCAGGTACTTGACGTTCATGAGCTCGCCGGGCTTGATGTCTGTCACAGCCACCATAGTGACCGTCTCCGTTGCCGGGTTGTACTTCATCGCGATGTTGGCGCGGCAGCTGTGATTGGCCAGCGCACAGGTGCGGAAGAAACCAGTGTAGAAGCAGTTGTAGCGGCACATGAGTGATGTCAGCAACAGCTCGCTAAACTCGTCCTCGGCGAGATCGGGGAAGATGGGTCGAACATGCTCTCCTACGTGCTTGCGCGTGAACTCGTCCACGTCGTCCACCGTGCGGGGCCAGGCACCCACAAAGTCGCGCTTGAAGGACTGCCATTCGGTGCTGTTCGCCTGCTGCTCGGGACGGATGTGCTCTGCGAAGCTTCGCACAATGTCCTCCGTTGTCATACCAGACGTCCCGCCCGCCCCATCGTTGAGGCTGCCTTCGTCAAAGCGCGTCTTATACTTCTCCTCCGCGAAGATGACCTCGCCGTGGCTGAAGGCCTTCCGGCTAACCATATCGACACCGCCGTGGTAATCAATAAGTTCGAAGCCGCTAGACAGTTTCGAGATGCCAAGGGCTCCGGACAACTCCGCCTCAAGCTCACGCAGCGCTGTCGCCGCCTCCTTCGCTGCGGTGGCACTGCTGCCGTTCCCTTGCAGCACCCTCACCAGCGGACGCGTGTTGCGAAGGGCGTATACGAACGCGTCGAACGTGTAACCGGCGAGCATGCGGGCCTTCACGTACCGCAGCGACGCCTTCACAAAGGTCGGGTCAATCTCCAGAGCAGTCGCCGCGGCCCGACAGCTCTCCTCGTATTTCCCCATCCCCAAGAGGACGTTTGAAAGGTTGGAGTACAAGTTCCGCCTAAGCTCCACACACGGTGCGGAGTTCGCATCAACCCCGCTGTCAGCCGCCTCAAGAACGCCGATAGCGCGCTCGTAGAAGGCCGTGGCAGCCGCATCGTCGCCACTCATGAAGGCCTCGTTGCCCTTGTTTTTCAGCTCATCGGCGTGTTCCATCGCGAAAGGTGCAGATCTTTGAAAACCAAAATTCTGTACGTGAGGGGTCTCGCGTGGGAACTCAGAAAAAAAAGACTGACCTCGTAGAATATAAAATTGAAAATATAGGGGGTATACGTGGCAGGAGGTGTCTACGCAGAAGTAGAGAAGAGCGAGAGCTTGCAGCCCTCACATGCAAAGAATAAGGACAGGAAAGGAAGTGAAAATGAGACACGATGTGAACAATCAAGAAGAAAAAGCATAAACCGAAAAAGAAACGGTAGGGCAGTTAGGTGTTTGTGGAAATGAAATAAGGCTATATGAATAATTAAATTATAGTGAAATATACTGAAACCCCTTATTATTATTTTTGATACCACCATGCGCAGCAGTGGAAGAAGAGGGAAAATTCATGAAAGGAAGCATAGTATGCAAAGTGGAATAGGTGGGCAGCAACGAAGCATTCTTTAAATGGTGTGGACAACAGCTGACACTTCATCAGTGCGTACCAGCTGTCTGCCTTTCGGTGAGTAAGCTAACGTCCCTTCGCGTCCATACGATGCCATTGGACACGCAATAAGACTTATAGTGCAAGACATTGGCACCCTGTATCATACACCGTGATCTATTCGTTGTACTTATGGTGGGGCTCATATCGGCCAGGAGGGCGGTGTTCTGGACAGCGATGGATGAGTCTATGTGTGAATCTGATAAATCCCATATCCAATGACAAGCAGGCCCCTCGATTGAGGTCTCTCTCTCTCTCTCCCTTTCTTTCTCTGTGCGCGTGCGTGTATGTGCGCCTTTGGTACGTCGTCACCGTCCCGCAATACGCAATAAGCACGCCGGGATGACTGGCGAGCTCGCCGGACCAAGGGGATCAGGAGGGCAACGAATAAATCCGCTAGCGGAGAGGAGACGCGACCTGCGGTGTTCCCTACATGAACAAGAAGTCACGTAGGTCAATGCGACCCGCCACAATGTCGGCAGCGAAGTCTCTCGCGAGCGCAAAGAAATCGTAGTAGGCGGTCGAGTACAAAAAGGCGGCGAGCATCTCCTTCTGTCGGTAGTAATTGAAGTAGAGATAGTGCGCGTAGAGACCCAGCGTGCGGGCGAAGGACGACGCATCCGGTGGCGGCGGTCCGTCGTCGAGGAGGGACAGGCGATCGTTTCTGGTAGAGTATCTGCCACTCTCCGATCTACGCAGTCCTTTTCCCAGTTCCTGCTCGCTGTCCGCCTGGTCATCATCAGAGTACGCGGCTTCGCCGATGCGCCGGAGCTCCTCCTTGTACTGCTGCAGTGAAACCCACTGGGGAAGGGACTCGCCGTGCATCATGACGTCGATGTCCGCGCCAGAGACCACGTACACCTCCGGCGCGCGGCTCAAAGCAACCGTCCAGCCGCTTGTGGGAAACGTGAGACCGCCACGCAGCGAGGTGGCGCGCAGCAAGAATGGCGGAAGGATTTCCCGGACGGAGGGTGCTGTCTTCTTGCCACTAGCCGACGCAGCCCCGGCGGCTGAGACGGCCGTGCGCAGGTTAGCGAAGCCACCCAATATGGTGCGCCTGAGAGCGGAACTATACACCATCTTTATGCGCTGTGCCTCGTTTCTCGTCGTCAGCGTGAGGATGCCATAGGCGTTATTGTTCAATAACCACCACGGCGACCCAGACACCGTCATGTCGCGGCGCCGCGCCAGCACGCTGTTCTCCACAAGGGAATAAAAGACCCCCGCGACTGCTCGCGCTTCGTCCGAGGCACGGTCATTATCGACCGCGACGCAGACGAGACCCGGCAGCACCAGATCAACGCGACCCCGAGACCCATCACTGTCGCCGCTGGGGGATGCTGAACCCCCAGACGTTCCTGTAGGTAGCGAAGGAAAGCCGCACTCCGCGGCGTGAGCAGGAGCCCACAGACGCGGGTATTGCCACAGATCGTCCAAGGGGATGTGGTCCCCCTCCTCACCTGCAGTGTGGGTGCCACTTCGCGCAGTTTGGCTGCCGTACACAACGAAGCCATCGTCTCCGTCAGCTGCTTGTGACGGTGCATTCGTCCGTGGCTGGGTTCGGCGATGCATGTGCTCGCTGACGAGGTGTGCTGCCAGATCGCGGGTGGTTTGCGGTAGATGAGATGTTTTCGCGCTCGTCTCCAGGAAGGTGGATAGCTTTGCCTCCATCACCGTCTGCGGGGTTCGATGCGCACCAGGACGTGAACTTGCCGACCTCGCCTTCCGGAAAGCGCTGGGTACACTCCCTTGAGCAGCAAGGTTGAACGCGGTGGCCTGTTTCTCCAGGAGACAGCTCCAAGAAGAGACGTTGGCATGCAGCGCTTTGGGGAAAATATTCAGCCATCTACCATCCTTGCCGTCAATGCGGAACAGGTCCCCGACGCCATCCTCCCCCATCGCGTGCAGCAGGAAGTCCGTCCCCGCCGCGCACTCCCTAGTTGTTCCCGTCATGAAGAGCCACGGTGCTCCGGTAATGAGGGCGAGGCGCAGCCCTAGCGCAAGTCGGCTGGTCGTCACGTTCGACAGGCCCTCGTCAGTGGAGGTGTCCACCCTTGGCGAGGGAACCACCACTGCTGCAGAGAACATGCGAGCGACATCACCCATGGTGGCAGTCGACGCCGCCCGTGGAGCGCCTTTCAGACGATTCAAAAGGCGTGGGTCACCATTTGTGGCGTGAATCCCACCCGCAACGTCGGTGTCCAGCTCTAGCACAACAGCGTTGGTGCCCCAGAACTGTGCGAACACTAACATGGAGTATGCAAGAAGGCACAGCAGCACGAGGCTGATATTGCTCCCGGTAGAAAACAGCCACTCCAACATCGCTAGACACACCTGGCAGGTACTGAAAAGTCACAGGGGGTGTTTTTTTAAATGACACAAACAACTATGAAATCCCGCCGTCGAGAGGGGGGAGGGGGTTCGCACAACCAGATTTCGGCAGTCCTACCCTGGTTAATGAGAAACACGAGAGCCACTAACGAGCCGTGCCCACGTATACGCTGCGTTTCGTGGAGATAAGCGTAAGAAGGGTGTAAATGGGGACGAGCGATATATTGGTAGCAATAACCAGTGGTGCGCGATTGCAAGCGCGTACATGGAGAGAACCCACTCGCAGAGCTGCTTGAGGCCAACAAAAATGACAAGGTGTGTAGAACCACGGTCTCATTCGTTCTCACGCGTTTTCTTTTCATCTTCGCCCTTCAAGGTTGACATAGAGGCTAAGGAAACCCCGTACAGAGGCGTAAAGGTTTAACAATCATCGTATTGCAGAGTATACCCATTTTTGTTGAAGAGTGCATAGAAGCTGTTCCTACTCCAGAGGGAAAGCACCACGGGAGAAGGTTCCCATATGATGGAGAAGAAATGCAACGTACGGGATAAATGAAGGGAAAGTGAGGGGGGGGGAAGTGAAAATAGGAAAAAAGGGATGTCGCCGAAAAGAGGGCAAGATGGTCATGCGCGCTGGAGTTTCCTGTGAAAGCAAATATGTTGAAGAAGGCGACGGAAATGCGTGAATGTGTTCCTCTTTGCTATGAATATGGAAGAGTCACTAGACAGCCCAACATGGATTTCAAGCAAGGCTTCACCAAAATGAAAGAGGCGCAGTTATGGATCTGCCGCACCCGTCTAGAGACACAGGTGTCTCTACCACGGAAGAGCAACTGTTCTCTTCTTTTCATCTGGTGCGCGGACTGACGACGAGGCAACAGCTACGGAGACGGGCTTCGCCACGGCAACTGTGCTGACATTCACCTTCTTCGGTTTTTCCTCCTCGACCTCGTCGTCGTCGTCGTCGTCGTCGTCAAAGGTGGACCGCTTCATGATCACGGCCGAGCCCTCAACGTCTCTCTTCGCGCTCAGAGGATCCTGCGCGGCAGATTCGGTCATCTTCTTTGGCAGGGATGCTTTCTTCACTGCCGCTGACGGTGTCTTGTCCTTATCATCGTTGCTGGTACTCAGCGTGAGCGTGAGGGAGCTGTCGTCGTCGTCGTCGCTGCTGTCACGCCGCACCTGTTTGACCTTCTGTAGACCGGGCGCGGCGGCTGCCGAAGGTACGACGGTGGTGGTGGTGGTCGGAAACAATGCGCTGACGGACTGCAGCCCGCGCTTGGCAGGTACAGGGACAACGTTGGCCACAGCGGTTGCAGCAGCTGGAGCGGCTACGCGAGTAGATGCCGGCAACTCCCCCACCTTCTCCGACGCGGTGTCCTTCTTCGCCGCCGGGGCGGGCGACGACGGCGATGTCGGTGACGAGGAGGAGGACTCGTCGAATGCGTGCGATTGAAAGAGCGTCTTCACGACGGGAGTTGCCTTCTTACCCTCCTCCTTGGCCTTGCTAGCCATGACGCTCTCGATTATTTTGGGCTTATTCGCTGCACTGGCGTCAGTGTTTGTGGTCGTGACGTCGTCACCAAATTCTGGAACCTTCTGCACCTGAACCACCACGTTCGCTGCCACCGCGGCCTTTGCTGGAGACACCCTATCCTTTGCGTTCGGCCTCTCAGCATCGGGGCTGTGTTTGGTGACCGATTGTTCGGTGGCGGTGTCGTCAGTGGAGGAGGAGCTAGACGTCGACAAGGACGCAGCAGGGCGGAACGACTTGAGGGTGAAGGTGCCAACGGTGCAGCTGTTCCGCAAAGAAGCAACCCCTCCCGCGATGGGTGGCACCACTACTGAAGACGAGTCCTCCAGTGCCCCACCGGGCAGCGCGCGAGGTCCCACACCGGCTGCCCCAGCAGAAAGTGGCTTTCCGTCATCGAGCGCTGTAGCGACCGCGGCGGTGTCTTCGTCGGAGCTGTCCTCAGAGCTACTCATATTGTTGTTGTTCGTCGCCTGATGGCGGTTGTGGGCCTTTGGCGACGCGACGGGCCGCGTGTCCGTCCCGTAGGTGGCCGGCTCTGTCGTCGCTGTCAGTCTCTCCACCGGGCTTGGGAGGAGATCTGCTGCCGGACGCGCACCGGCGCTCAGGGCCTCCTCCGTTAGCTTCTTCAGCGACTGCTTTTGCGGCGGTTTTGCTGCCTTGAGGAACGGGGGTATGTACGGTGCACAGTAGGGATCGTAGGCCGGGTTCCCTGTCTTGCTCTGATAACTGGCCACCGTGCCAGGCAAACTGGCTAGGCTGGCCTCGCGGGCTTGACTCGCGGTCTGCGGTGAGACAGACAACGCGTTCCCGTCGCCACCATACTGACTGTGTGAGTCCGCTCTCTCGTGGAAACTCTGGAGCAGCTGCTGCTTCTGCGCGCGGAGACTGAGCACCTGCTCCCGTAGGGCCTTCACCTCCTCCCTCCGCTCCTGCAGCGCGCCGTGCCACGTCCCCTCGCGCGCTCGATCGTGCGCCGCGCTCTGCGCAACAAGCGCGTTGGTCACCATCACCGCCTTTTCGTAGGCAGCCCTCAGGAACATATCCTCAATGTGATCCAGAACATGGGTGACCTTGGTGAAAAGCAGAGCCTGGTGCTGCGCAAGAAGGTGCTGCATCGCTATGGAGGACGGCCCCAAGACTGAGGCCCCGTTCGAACCCCCGATCGCCGGACTCGAAGGCTGCTTTGTTGTCGACAGCGTCGGTGACGACAACGTAGACTTATTTCTGAGCTCCGCGAGCTGCTCCTGCATCACCGCTGCAACGACGGCGCGAAGCTCTTCCTGTAGTACAGGACCAGACACTGGGGGTGCAGCGGTGGGTGCTTGGCTACTGGCGCGCGAAGATAACTCGCCTTCAGTTTGCAGTGCGGCTCGCACCAGCCCCGGGACAGACCCGAGGAACTGCGCGACCTTCTCGTTGCTCTCCGTCAGGAGCGACCGCACCAGCGACGTGACCTCCCGTGCGCCAGCATCATCGAGCTGCCGGTGAAGGGCGGCGACCTCGGCCGCTGCGACACGCGAACGCGCCCGCTCCTCACCGACCTCGCGCTCCGCCGCTAGTTGGCGCTCCTCCGCTACCGCAGCGCGCACGGCCTCCCGTTCCAACCGACTGCGCCACAGCGCCTCGCGCAGAATAGCCTTGCGCTCGTAGAAAAAGGACTTGACATGCGCGAAAGTCTCCTCCATGTCCTGCACGACCCCTTGGCGCTCCTCACTCTCGCGCAGCAGCAGCGCGTTGGTGTCCTTCCGGAAGGTCACGGCGAGGAGCAACTCACATGTCGCGCTGTGCTGTGCGGTGAGGTCGGCAATCTCCTGCTCCAGGCGCCAAATGTAGTGCCCCTGCTGCAACTGGGCGTTGCCCGCAGACACACCCTCCTCCAGCATCGCCAGGGAGCGCGGCACCTCCAAATTGGGGTCGCGGTACTGCACACTCCCCTGCGAGGCCGCAGCAGTAATCCGGTCGCCCTCGTCGCGTCGCGGCCGTCGTTCCATCAGCACCTGCGACGGTGCAACACCGCTGCTGACGAGCAGCGACTCAATGTCCTCCAGCGCCGTCTGCTCGTCCTGCGGCAGGAGTTGCGACCGGTGGCGACCACTGCTCCCCCCAACACGCTCGCGGGACTCGCGGGCGGAAAGGTGTGATTTGCCATTCTCAGTCGCGCGACTGCGTCGCTGGGCTACCTGGGGAGCCCAGCTGCGGGAGGGGTCACGGTGCGGCTCTGCTGCTGCCGCGTCGCGGGGGGAATACTTCCGTGACGCCATTGCGGAGTGTCTGTTGGGCTCCTTCTCCGGAGATAGGCTAAGCATCGACTGTGAAGTCAAGCGAGTGGCACAATACACAAAAGGGGGAGGAGCAACAAGGGTTAATAGCAGACAACACGCAGCGCACTACGGCTCGTGCCAAAGTTGGCTTCTTCGTGTGTATGTGTGTATGTGTATTTGTGTGTGTGTGTGTGTGTGTATGTATGTGTGTGTGTGGAAGAATGTTTCAAGGTAAAATCTATGTATTGGATGTATTTGATATACGTTTTGCGAGCGGGCGTGCTGTGCTAAGAAGCAAAGGAAAAAAAAGTGAAACGAGTTTCCCTACGCACCGAGCAGTATTCACTGTATGGTGGGAGTGCGACTAGAATAAAACAGCACCCCCCTTCTATATGCTGTGTAGCAGCCTTCTATCTCCGTTCTGCTGCAAAGTAATGATGTATGGCGCCCCAATGGCAACTACTAACCACAAGGGGTTAGTGGTGAGAGTAAAAAAGTGGAAAATGAAGAGCATTCGTAGGTTATGGCAATGACCTGGGACAACACAACTGCCTTTGTTTCCCTAGTAACACAGAATGGCATTCACATCACACAGCCTATTGTGAGCGGAGCAGTAATGGGAGTTCCCGTAGCGAAGGGTGCGTCGAGGGCGTCCCCCATTACCAAAGAGGTGGTGAGATATACACCTACCCGTGTATATGGATGGGATCAACATCCAATTATGCTTTTTTCTTCCTTATCCAATTGTCGATGCATGAAAATGAACAGGTTGAGTAGAAATGAAAAAAAAGGGGCAGCGTCAGGTTTCCACACGCACCGGTTCGAATGACGGTGGGGTTGCCTACGGCGCATGTGGAAAAGAATGGAAGACGGAGGAGAAATGAACAAAATAGAAGAGAACTTGGAAATATGAAGGAATCAAAAACGGTACCGATGTCACACCACACACTTACACACAGACAGAGAGAAAGGGTGAGCTTGACACGTGTGTGTGTGCGCGCGTGTAGTTGTATGTATATAAATAAATGTATATATGGTCCGTGTGCAGGTACAGAGTTATAGACCGAATTTGAAAGAATGCTGTTTTGAAGAAGAGCAAACAAAACAAATAATAAAAAAAAAACGCAAAGACATAACATGTACGAAAGTAAATACAGAAGATCAGTGGGAGTCGCAGGCGCTAGCATCAGTATGACCACTTTAAAAAAAAAACATTCCCCACAGAATTCTTGCCGAGGCGATTGAAATATAGTGGAGGCAGTTCCTTGTGGACATATATATATATTATTTTTACAAGACTGCGGTGGTTATTGATAAATGGATGACGTCTGAAATGATCGTGTTGCAAGTCCGCTCGCGTGTCAATTTGCCGCTCCCGTTCACATGCTCACATACTAGTAGGGTATGCTGCTCTACGCATTGAGCGAGTGCTGGACAAATGACAGAGGGAAGATGAGCCAAGAAACAGAAAAAAAAAAGAGAACAAAAGAGAAGGGAGGAGCCTCATGAAAGAAATAAAAAAATACTCGTAAATCGCAAAAAGTGCTGGTAACGAACGACGGAGGGAGTAATAGTAAATGAAAAGAGAAAAGGGGGGGGAATGCGGACGTGACGTAGACCATCTTTGCGTTTTCATTTTGTGTATCACCCCATAACAAAAATCGGAAAACTGATGTCGTCACAGATTATTCACAAGGTGTGCGAGCGCATACCCGCACGCACGATTCCCACGTACCGATACTTATATTTTTTTTCCTTCTCGCTCCTTAATGCTCTGATGCCATTAATTGTCCAGCCTCTGCGTCTAATCCTACTTCTTGGTCATCACACTGCCGATGGCGTTGGCTGTGTACTCAAGATTCACATCCGTGAGTCCGGAGAAGGCGATGCGGCCGCTGTTGATGAGATAGACGTGGTGTTTCTCCTTCAGCTCGAGGACCTCGTCCTTGGTCAACCCGGACTGCGCCATCATGCCAACGCCGTCACGGATCTGCTTCAGCGGCCGGGTGACGCCGCGGCTGATGAGGGCGTCGTACAGTCCCTGACGGGCAGTGGACATGCGTGTCGCCATGGTGTGCAGCTCCTTCTGCCATAGCGCGTACAGCTCCGGGTCGCGCACAATGGTGTCGACAATCTGGGCGCCGTAGATGGGCGGGCTACTGTACATGGCGCGGGCAATCGCGGAAAGCTGCGAGATGACCACCTCCTTCTCCGCCGCGCTGCCGCAGCCGACGTGGAGGGCGCCGGTGCGCTGGCCGTACAGACCAAAGTTCTTCGCGAAGGACTGGGCGACGAACAAAACGGGGAAGTTTCGCCGCATCAGCATCCGCGGCAGGCAGCCGTCGTGCTCGAGGTCGCCCGTGGCGAAGCCGTGGTAGGCCATGTCGACGAAGGGAATGTGCCCTCGATCCGCCATCACGTCGACAATCACCTGCCACTGCTCCGGGGTCGGGTCAAAGCCGGTGGGGTTGTGGGCGCAAGCGTGCAGCAGCACCAGCGAGTTCCTCGGCAGCTTCTCCAGCTCGGACAGCATCTGGTCCAGCAGCAGCTCATGCTTCGTGTCGCAGTAGTACGGATAGCTCTCCATGGCGATGCCGGCGTCGCGGAAGATGCCGGGGTGGTTGGCGTACGTCGGCGTCGGCACGTGGACGACGTCCATACCGAAGCGCTTCAGGAACGCCGCGGCCACCCGCAGCGCCCCAGTGCCGCTCAGTGTCTGCACCGTCGCGACGCGGTCCTTGGCGGCCGCTACAAGCTCATCGCCGAAGCAGATTCGCTGGGTCGACTCCAGGTAGCCGGGAAGGCCAATGATAGGGGCGTAGTCCATGTTCGACATGGGCAGCCGCGCGGAGGCCTGCTTCACACAGTCCAGAACGTACGGCTTGCCCTCGCTGTCACGATACTGGCCCATACCCAGATTCACCTTGTTTGGGTTGGTGTCCATCGCGAACTCGCGCGAGAGGCCAAGGATTGCATCCGGCGGGGCACGCGGGATGCGCGCGAGAAACGCCGAGTTGTCACCCGCGTCACTAGTCTTTGAGCGGGCGAGAGTCACGGAGGACGACGCCCCGGCCACGCGGGCCGCCTGACTGGCGAGGCTAACGGAAAATAGTGCCAGGCGGCGAAACATAGCTAGGCGCAGGAGAAAAAAAACTCAGTAGAACCGGACAACGGGGGGCAAATTGATTTTTTTTTTTAGAAAGAGCTTCGGGGAACGATACGGGGAGCCGATGGCCTCCTCGTGGGCACGCGTGTGTGCTTGGGTGGGTGAGTGTGTGTGTGGTTGTGGTTGTGTGGTTGTGTGGTTGGTTGTCTGCCGTGTTGGAGAACAATAGTGTGTATATGGAATCTGGTGGGCAAATTAAGTGAAGGGGAGGGGTGAGAAACAGAGTGTAGCCCATTTGACATCAAATCGTATCTTCTGACCATACACCCGTAGAGGCACGCAGCGTGCAATGATGGTGGTATAGGTACACACCAGATGCTCTCTTTAGCATTTTCTGTGACGTCATAGGGAGGCCAGCGCCAGGCATCCGCGAGTATCAGTTTAGCTGTTGTGAAATATTGCTTCTGTGTTTGGCGCATTGGTGCGTGTTCCAATTTTGCGGATACCACACACACGCAGTAAATGCGCGTAGGGGGTGGCCCAGGTGCGTGTCATGTGACGCGTATGCATGTACCTTACATGTTTCACTCATGTGCAATGACCTCCGTCAATTTTGCTCCCCCTCTTGCAGCTTGGGAGGGGGGGGGGGGGTGGAGACCATTGCTGGCCACCGGACACAGAACACACAGCATCTCATCCATTGCATACTGTTTACAGAAGGGACAGGACGATACCACAGCCTGTGGCAAGACAGATCACCATGTCGAACAGGAGCTTTGGGCAGAAAATCGGGAAAAACATGAGGTGATTCCGCTGGATGAACGCGCTCAGGGCCGACATCGCCGCCTGCACCACGATCAGCTCCAGGAGCAGGTAGCGCAAAAATCCCCGCGTCGCATTAGTACCCCCGCCTCCACTGTAGCGCTCGGCAACACGGCAGGCGACTGGGGGTAGCAAGAACGCGTTAAAAGTGCGACTGACGACAAGGATGCCGCCACAGATCATGCTATACGCAGGCATACCTACAAACGACGCGTTCCAGTCAATGGTACTCAGGAGGCACTGATGACCCTGCATGAAGAAGGCGATGAAGGAGAGAAGGTGCACGGACATCGCCACAAGAGCCGGTGGCTGTCGACTTTCCTGCAGTGTCGCCACGACGAAGGGCAGCGTGGCACCGTAGACGGCGATGACAGCGGATGCGACGATCAGCTCATTGCACAGCGACGCATTCCACAGTGTCCAGAGAAAATACACGTAGTCTCGTGCGGGAACCGCCAGCGACGCCGGCATCACCTGCTTGCCGTCGCGCCCACTGCGAAGGTAAGAGACGTAGCCAACCGCAAGCCCGATGGGGGCAAGATGATGCACAACGGGGATGTTATGCGCCGCGGCCATGACCACGAGCGTGAGCAGTGCGAGCGCCTGAATCGTTCTTACCTGCCCGGGCTCGCTGTGTTTCCTTTGGGACACGTGCTCGCTCCTGCTTGTCTCCACGAGCGTGGTGCGGCGTCGGTGGAGCTGCACTTGCAGAGCTGCCCATACTACGGCCCCCAGCGTAAGGCCCAGGCGCTGCGCGACAGGCCCACCAGGGCCCCACACAAACGGACGCACCCACATCCCGAGCGCGCTCTCGCCCTCCACGGCGTGGGTGATGTGGAAACGGTGCTTCAGCACAAAGGGCAGAAACCCACGGGCCACGGCGATGCTGATCAAGAACCCGCACAGCAATGTATCCGTCCCTATCGCGCGGAGTAGACCAGGCGCAGCGCCGGCTCTACGACTCACAGTGGTACTACCAACCACAGCCGGGGATTTGGGGGCAATTGCATTCTCACCGACACGCCGCGCTCCGTAGAGAGTGAGGAAGCAAAACACAAACAGCCCAAACACCCCAATGTCCTCATTGACGATGAAACTGTTGGACAATGTCATGGCCCAGCGGACCACCAGTGCGACCATGGCAACCGCGATGGCTGGTGAGGCAGGGGGGAAGACGATCGCCCGGATGTCCGGGAGGAGCAGTGCCGAGAGCGCGCATGCGACCAGTCCACCAAGACCGGCGAGCACACATGGCATGTTCATATCCGTGCGCGTCCTGCGTGCGTAGAAGCTCATGGCGGCGATGCGCTGCCGCGTGGTCATCTCGTCACGCCCCTGCCACGGCGGTTGCGCCGGCAAGTCCATCTTGGACTCCATAAAGTACGTCATCATCTGCCGCTCGTTGCAGCGGTCAACCTCCTCGAGGTCCGCCTCCGCGTCGGCGAGGGCCACCACCTCTGGGATGACACGCCCAAAGCTGCTGAACGGAATCGGCTGGCCGAGGAGCACCGAGACTGTCGGTGTCACGTCGACCTGGTAGGCCGCTCCCAGCTGCGTCGTGTCCACCCCTGCCACCGCCCGGCACGAGTTCAGCCGAACGAGCTCGTGGTCGGCAGCCTCCTCCTGCCGCACTGCAGCCATTGCGGCTTTCACGGCTGCCTTCTTCGCGTCCATGGCGGTCATCGCGGCGGTGTTCCGCGTTTCTCGGTAGCTCGCAGGGAGCTGCCGACTACCGCGGAAGTACTGGGCGAAGAGAAAGGTATCTGTCTCCAGCGCCGAGTCGCCGCCGTGATCGCCATTCTGGGTCATACCGTGGTCGCCGAGGACCAACAGCATCGTGTTCATGGCCGTGTCGCGGGTCCGAAGGGTGTTGGAGATGTTGTGCAGCATCAGGTTGAGCTGACGGATTTTGGCATCCATCTCGCGGTTCGCCGCGTTGATGCGGTGGCCGACGTGGTCGATGCCAAGGAAATGAGCAACAATGAGCTTCGCGTACGGCTGCTGATCCGCCGCCGCCTCCGCCCGCTCCGTCTCGAGCACGTCAAAGACGGTCGCGAGCACGGCGTCGTCGTTGGTGTGGAAATCCGCCACGTCAAAGGAGGGAATGTCCACCATCCGTTTCCAGTGCTGCTCGCCGGGAAACAGCTTCGTCCACGTGTCATCGCCGAGTATCACCGCACGGCCGCCGGCCTGCCGCACAAAGCTGTCTAAGGGCGTCGCGTCGCTGTTAAAGTTCGACCCCGCCTCCAAGAAGGCAGGCATGGTCCCGGTGGCGATGGCTTTGATCCGCTGTGCTGTGGTCGTCGGTGCATCGGCAACTAGGAAAAAACCGTGCGAGGCGTCACTGGTGTCGCCCATCGCGTCCTGCATGTACCGCAGCGTGGGCCCGCTGTAGTAGTCCGGGACAACATCGCCATCGCCATCCTCCTGCAGCGGGCGGCACCCGCCATCGGTACGCGAGTAGCGGCGCAGGGCAGACAGCACAAAGTCAGGACGCATCGCATCCACAAGCACAAGCACCACCTGGTCGACAGGCTTGATGCCACCGCACGTCTCTGCGCCGCTGTCGGGCATCACTGTCGAGGTTGACAGCATTGCCGTGGAGAAGAGCAGTGCAGAAAGGAAAAAGGCCACTAGCAGGATGGCCGCTCCCCATGAATAGCCCATTCGGCCGGAGCGTAGAGGATTAAGAGAGCATTGGGGCATTTTCCGTGAATAGTGTATAGAAGGATACGACAGAAAAGAGAAAGAAAAGACAAATAAAAACGCTCACCAGAGCTTCACGCACAGCAGCTCTCAACGTACAAGGGTCTCCTAAGTGCAGTGCCCAGTGACTCTTTGCTGGACCAGCAGTAGATAAATATATATATATATATATATATTTCATGTACAAATTAACGATAAAACAGAGAGGAGGAAAAGTGGAGACATGAAAAGAGTAGCAGTAGACAGGAAAGATTCTATGGATCAACAGGAACGGGGCTCTCAGCATAACGTTATACTTGCGAACAATGACCTGCCACGAAACAGATCTACATCGCTTCCTTGTGATTTTTTTCTGGCGCTCACATATAAGCTTTATCATCATCTTTTTATGGTAGCTTCTAGAGACTAGCGCGTCGAGCGATAGTTGAGAAAGAGAGAGGCTGACGGTCTTGATATCGCATCCCATACACACCGAGAGCAGCAGAACAAGTGCTGTGAAGAGTGCCGCGGTCATAGGAAGCGAAGCTGCGGTGACACACAAGTTGTGAGGATTATCAACCCGTGCAAACGGCTATGGACCGACTGGCTCGTCTGCCTCCACGTAGACATCTTGACGCCGGAAGAGTGGGGGCCAGTCGTGTACAGAGGGAGGGGGCTGGTGCGCCTGCGCTGGCCCTGTGAAGCGGACCCGCCGCGTTCTGCCTGCCGGTTCATCGTCAGTGTAGGTGCTATACTCATCCCCGGCTGTGGCATCGTCCTCCCCATCCGCGGTACCCCGCGGGGACATTTCACCACCCTCGCCCATGCGGTTGCCGCTGCCGCTGCGAGCGCCCTCACCACCATCACCTGAGGGCTGCCGTCCACTGCGCGACCGGCGACGCCTATACCCGCCGCTGGCATCGCTTTGCGACGCTGCTCCGCCCTCCTCCTCGCCCTCCCGCGGTGGGCCCAGCGGGGGCTCATCCACGCGCCGGTGATACCGCATCGCCGCGTAGCCACGCCAGCGCGGCCGCTGGCCAATCTCTGTAATAAACGTCAGTGTAAAGAGGGTGGCGCCGACGATGATGTAGACGAGGACAAACACGAGCTGCGCGAAGAGGTGGCGGCGGCAGACGTCGTCGGCGCTTTGCGAGAGCGCCGTCCCAGCAAACCCAGCCCAGATCACCTCCATACACGATACCGTGCAGAAGAGGGCGAGGACGGGGTGGAGGAAGAGCTGCAGCGTCGTCGTCCTGGATCGAATACCGGCTTTGATTTTCATACGCACAATCAACACGAGGACTGTGGAAAAGACCATGTTAAAGAAGAAGATGAAGAGTCCCACGGAGCTTGGTGCCTTGTAGGGATTCTGGCAGCTCGCACCGGGCAGCACGGAAAAGCCCCACACTAGAGGAATCGCATTCAGCACCGAGGTGAAAATAGGAAATATGGGGGACGGTCGGTCCTCTGGAAAGGCCGCGTACCGCAACGCGAAACCCCAGTCACGTAGCTTCTGCTTCGCGTTGTGCAGAAACGCATCCATCGCTCAGTGGGGGGGAGGGGGAGCGACGCTTTGGCTAAATATTGGCAACTAAGCAAACGCGCACACGCAGGAAGTCGACGTCGTGTGCGTATCCGTGTATGTGGACGTACGGTGTGCAGCGCTCCTGCTGACTACACGGTGGGCCCTTCGCAGGCGAGCTTGTGTAACCTTGTCCCGATTCGCGCGAAAGAAGAATATGAAGATTCCGCGCCCCCCTGGCTACCCGCTGTTGGAGAAACGAGGGTATCACACAGACGGGGGGAAAACTATCAGGAGCATCAAGTCCTGCGCTCTGCCGACGATCGGAATTAACAGAAAGGCATCACAGATATCGAAGGGGGGAGGGGAGAAAGGAAGATTGTGAACTCAAGAAACACATCATATTTTTAAACGCCTACCAGGAGCGGTACACGGTTACAGAAGACGAGGCGATGTTGCTACGATCTAAGCGGATTAGCGATGTTCACTCATTCTTCTACAATGCCTTTGAGTGGGAAGAGGGCAAAAATCCTGTCTTTATGCCACCTGTTCGCAAATACCTGCCTCTGCACAGCGGGTACCATGCCTCCATAATATCTCCCGTCAAAATAAACCAATAGGTATCTATCTTTTTTTTAATATTAATCCGTGACCCATAATCCCTGCATCAGTGTTTAGAAGGGTATCGAGAGTGGGTACTCTTTAACTCTGTAAGTGTGGAGGAAATAAATAAAACAGGAAGCGAGTGTGTGAAGAAAGAGGAGGGGGGTAGCGGACAGCTGTCCACACTAAAGAGACGCTAGTTGCCACGCTTGCGATTCGACTTCATCTCGTGCCGTGTATCGCGGCGACGGGCCTGCATCTGGCGCTGGAGTGTGCGCATCTTCGCGGCGTAGGGGACAGTCTTCTTGGTCTGCTGCACCGTCTTCATCCTTGCGCGGCGCACCGCGTCAGACCACTGCTCCGCGGTGATGTTGCGGCGGGCGTCGATGTGGCCGGAGAGGTTGTCGTCAGACACCTTCGCGCCGAAGAGGTCCTCAATCTGCGACTGGGCCTTGCGCTCCAGCTCCAACTGCTGCTCCATCTTCCGCTTCTGCAGCCGCTCCTCCCGCGACAGCTCCTCCTCCGGCACTTCCACGAGGGACATCGGGTCGTTGTACTGCATCGCCGTCTTCTCCACCGTCGACTGCCGCACATCCATGAGGGTGTTGGGGAAGTCCACCTGCGGGTGCTTGGTGATGGCGTACATGGGGACATTGTTCGGGAACAGGGAGCCGCTCTTGATGCGCTTGAGCAACTTCCAGCCGCCGATGTGCTGCCACCGCATCGTGGTGTGCTTGCTGACGCGGTTGCGATCGCCGTAGAAGCGACGGTACACGCGTCCGGAAATGAGGTCGCCTTCTGGGGTGCAGAAGTCGGCCTTGATCTTGCCACGGCAAGACGGGTCGCGCACAACACGGAGGTAATTTGGCGACTGCTTTGCGGTGCGCTTCCGCATGTCCTCTACCTCCTCGCGGACGACGAGCATCTCCGACGGTGTAATCGCGCGCTGCCGCTGGTATCCGGCGTCAACAAAGGCGCGGTTGAACTTGTGCGTCGCGGGCGGGTACTGCAGCGGGAAGATGAGCTTGTTCATGCGCGTGTTCGCCGTCTTCACAAGCCGCGGCACGTCAGTAGGCATGTGGCCAATCTCGCCAGTGGTGGTTGCCCCTTCCGCAAGGGCACCAGCCAGCTCCGTCGAGCCGCCTGCTGTCGCGACTTCGTTACCGCCGCTGCTGCCGTCCCGCACATCTGCCAACTTCGCCGGCACGCCTGTCTGCGGACGGTGCATGGCCTCCTCGCTCAGCCGCTCGAAGACGACGTCGTGGATGCCCAGCGCCTCCTCGTGCATCTGGCGCTGCTTCTCGTCCCGCGCCTCGGTCTTGGCGGTCTCCTCCTTACGCAGCATCGCCTCGCGGCGCTCTGCGCGCTCGGGGACGAGCTCATTGCGGGCAAAGATCATGTAGCTGATGGGCTCAATACCAACCTTGAGCGGCATCGCCCGTGCCCAGGACTCGATGAAGGTGGACTTGTAGTGCGCCTCCGTCTGGCAGATGCGCATGCGCTTCTTCTTCACGCCTGTCTTACAGTGGCGCAGCGGGCAACGATGCTCGTGTGGGCACGGCGCCACGATCGTCGGCTGCCAGTCCCACAGACCAACATCCTTCTCCTCCAGGATGGTGTCGCGAGCCTCCATCATGAGGTTGAAGTTGCTCAGGTTGGCAAACTCAACCAGCACCAGCGCGCCGCGCGTCATCTTCCACAGCTGCTGCACAACCTGTCGCCGGTTCGCCGAGGACGCAATCTCGCTCAACGAGTAGGCCGCCACGACAAGGTCGTGCTGGATGGACTCGTCCTCGGGCAGCAGGTACCGCTTCCACGTCACGTCGGGAACGTCCTCGTGGAGCACCATGGTGCCAATCTCCATCATGCCAGGACTTGGCTCGATCGCGATCACTTCCTGAAGGGGTCGGAGTCGCCTCTGGGCCTTCTCCTGTGCGCTTCCAGCCTCGAGGTCGACAAACCGCTCCCACCAGGTGCGCTTGTCCGCCCTTTCCCCGTCGCCCGCGATGTTGTCGTCGTCGCCCTCGCCTTCGAGGAGGTCCTCAGCGTCTTCGGTGGTCGCCGCACGCTCGCCGAGGGGGTCGCCGTCCTCCCACTCGGAGCCATCGACAACGTTCCGGTGCCGCGCATGCGCCTCCTGAGCAAGTCGGCGCTTCTTCGCCGCCGCGGCGTTGGCGGCCACCTCCGCAATCTCGCGGCGCAGGTCCGCTGGGATGTCGGCGGGGTCCACTTCGCCACGCTCAATGAGCGCCGCCACCGCCATGAAGCGCGCCTTCTTCTTCTCGGCGTTGTTCCGCTCCAGCCGCCGGAGGTCGTACCGCAGCTCCGACAGCTGATGGGCGCGGGAGCTGTCGTTGAGCGTCATGGTCTGACGCAGGGAGCGGTAGAGCGGGTACGCCATCGACCCCGGGTCGTACACCTCCTTGGCGACGAGGATCGCCGTGCCAGTCCCAGCGCCAAAGTCGAGCATTGTCTTTGGAACAAAGTGCGGCAGCTGCTTGCTCAGCTCAAAGTACACGCGGTGCATGCCGGCGTACATGGCCGCCCCGCGAAACAAAAAGTAACCAATCGCGTCGTCGTTGGAATAGAGGACGGTGCGGCTCGCGACGGCATTCGCAACGGCCAGCTGCCGCTGAAACTTGATGAGCCGCTGCCGAATCTTGAAGCGCAGCTTCGCCTGCGACCGCTTGTCATGCAGCCGCATCTCACGGAAGTTCTCCCCCTTCTCTTTCCGCTCGAAGAGCTCGCGCTTCTTTTGGTTCAGCGTGTCGGGTTCCCCCTCCGGGATCATGTCCTCGGCGCGCATCTTGCTTGACGGGCGCTCCTCCCTGTTCCTGTACTCAATGATGGGGATAATGTCGCGCAGGCACCGCCGAATGAGGCCCTTCTCCTTCAGCCGGAACACCTTCATGAAGGCGGCCTGCATGGACGGGGACATCACCACAACGCCGGGGCTCATGTCACAGAAATCGTCGCGCACCGCCCATTGCCGCATCGCCGGCCGCCGACGACACATCTTTTTGAGCATCTGATACTCGTACGACATTTTCGCGGCAATGTCAATCACACGGATGCGGCGGCGCCCGAACCGCATCTTCGCGCTAAACTGCGACCACGTCTCCTTCCCAGCCAGCGACGCGCTGGAGCCGGCGGCCTGGCCAGATTCGCCCGGCTGATGCATCGCGCCCTCTAACGGCATGAAGCCGCGCTGCGAGGCGAGCGCACCGGGCGGCTGCCCGAGCGCCGGGACCGCGGCGCAGGCTGTCACCGCGCGCCCCAGTGAACAAAGACGCCGCATGGACTATTTAATCACTCGCCCACGGACAACGTTCGTGTGATATTCCTTCTCTGTTGTATTGGTGTGGGTTAACTTCACAGTAGGCTCCGCCTCCTGCTACACAAGGATATGCACAGAAACGCTGGAACCCCCAGGAACTGCTCAACAATCCAAAGACAATATCCTTTGCTATAATAACAGTTTAAAAGTGCACGGACGCGTGCAAGAATCAGCAGAAACACCAAGGAGAGAGGGAGAAAGCAGCAAATAGAGGAGGTGATGAGAGAGAGTGGGTGCCAGCTGAAGAGATATTGTTGCACTTGTCGAACGGTCTCACCTCCGGTGGGGTGGGCAAGTGTGAAACAGCCGGCGGCTCATGGCGGGGAGGGAGGAAGAAGGGAGAGAGGAAGGGAGACGCTGTACGCGTCCTCTCTGTTTGAACAGCAACGAGGCTGACACACAGTGAAAAGGCCATGAGGAATCTCCGACGGACTATTATCCTAGTTTCCTTGCATCGCTTATCTCTCCCTTGCAGCACGAGGCGTTGTCGAATTTGAAGGGTACACCCGCTGCTCCTGCGTGTTCTTTTTTCCTATCCTAAAGCCGCACAGAACGTACCCATGCAGGCGATGTGAAGCGCAAGTTTGACTTCATGGATATATATATATATATATATATATACAGCTCTTCGAACATATATTTTTCTTTTGTTTGATGTGGGTGGGTGGAAACATCACTGCAACGGGGAACATGGCCCTAACAGGTCAAAGCTGCACCGTCGCAGACGGAGGTGTGAGCCGTGTAGACTTCGGCGACATGTAACGAAATGGTGTGTGGATGAGCACACAAAAAGGGAATACGGACGTATAGGCGGAAAAACACAGCAGGGGATGTCATGATGGCCGCCCAATAGGCAATGAGAGAAGGGCAATGGTATGCTGAAGGATGGAAAAATAAGAACGAGAGAAGTTTTAAATATTCGGGGACGGATGTGGTGCAGAAGTGGATGGAGGAGTGGGAAACGCCAGGTCACGTGAGAAAAGAAACGAAGAAATCTGATGACTCCTACGTAACTGGTAGAAGCGAGCACTGCATCGTCGGTATTTCTCTCGGATGCATTCCCCTCTCCTTCCACGTGCATACCAGGATCTTTTTTTCTTCCCTTCATCCGACCCATTCGATGTTGTTTTGTGTCTGATGTTCTGCTGCTGTTAACGTTTTTTTTCTTAACAGTCAGATGCATCACGGCCTTCCGTGCCATAATGAGAGAGGGCCTGTGGACGAACGTAACAAGCGAAAAAGTAACACGAGGGTATGTAAAGAGAAGAAGGAGGAAAACAAAAAACAGGTGAAGCAGAGAGGGGTAGGGGAAGAAAAGAGTACTACAAAAACATGACGCATAATAATAGCGGTATAATATCACATCATTGCGCATGCAGCTGAGACCATTCCCCAGGACCCCTTACTTCTTCTTCAGCTGCGTGAAGAAGTCGTTGCCCTTGTCGTCGACGACGATGAAGGCGGGGAACTTCTCCACCTCAATCTTCCAGACCGCCTCCATACCGAACTCCTTCATGTCGTGGCACTCGACCTTCTTGATGTTGTCCTGGGCAAGGATGGCAGCCGGGCCACCGATGCTGCCGAGGTAGAAGCCGCCGTGCTTCTTGCAGGCGTCCGTGACGGCCTTGCTGCGGTTGCCCTTGGCGAGCATGATCATGGAGCCGCCCTGCGCCTGGAAGGGGTCGACAAAGACGTCCATGCGGCCGGCAGTCGTCGGGCCGAAGGAACCGGACGGCAGGCCATCGGGCTGCTTAGCGGGGCCCGCGTAGTAGATGGGGTGATCCTTCATGTACTGCGGCATCGGCTCACCCGCCTCGAGCATCTCGCGGATGCGGGCGTGGGCCATATCGCGGGCGACGATGATGGTGCCGGTGAGGCTCAGCGGCGTCTTGACGGGGTACTTGGTGAGCTCCTGCAGCACCTCCTGCATCGGCCGGTTCAGGTTGATCTCAACCGGCGGGGAGGTCATCAGGTCCTCCTCCTTCACCTCCGGCAGGTACTTGGCGGGGTTCGTCTCCAGCTCCTCAAGCCACACGCCGTCCTTGTTGATCTTCGCCAGCGCCTGGCGGTCCGCGCTGCACGAGACGCCGATGCCGATGGGGCAGGAGGCCCCGTGGCGCGGCATGCGGATGACCCTGGCGTCGTGGGCGTAGTACTTGCCGCCGAACTGCGCGCCCATGCCAATGTTCTGGCAAATCTTGAGCACCTCCTCCTCCATCTCAATATCGCGGAAGGTGTAGCCCGTCTCCATATCCGGCTTCGTCGGGAGGTCGTCGTAGTAGTGCGTCGACGCGTACTTGACCATCTTCATCGTCAGCTCCGCACTGGTGCCGCCAATCACGACGCTGACGTGGTACGGCGGACAGGCGGCCGTGCCGAAGGTGGCGAGCTTCTCCTCAAGGAACTTGCGCAGCGACTTGGGGTTCAGCACCGACTTGGTCTCCTGGAAGAGGTACGACTTGTTGGCAGAGCCGCCACCCTTGGCGACAAACTGGAAGGCGTACTCCATGCCCTTCGTCGCAGTGATGTCGATCTGCGCGGGCAGGTTCGTGCCCGTGTTCTTCTCGTCGTACATGCTGAGCGGCACGTTCTGGCTGAAGCGCAGGTTGCGGCTCTGGAAGATGTCGAAGACACCACGGCTGATGGCCTCCTCGTCGTTGCCCGGCACGTACACCTGCTCACCGCGGTAGGCACCGACGATGGCCGTGCCCGTGTCCTGGCACGAGGGCAGCACGCGACCGGCCGCGATGTTCGCGTTCTTGAGAAGCTGCATGGCAACGAAGCGGTCATTGTCGCTGGCCTCGGGGTCGTCGAAGATCTTGCGCAGGCAAGCGAGGTGCGTGGGGCGCAGCAGGTGCTCAATGTCGTCGAAGGCGGTGCTGGTCAGCAGTGTCAGCGCGGACGGCTCCACGCGCAGCATATCGGGCAGACCGTTGCCCGGCTTGATGACGGAGACGCCCTCCGTCGTCAGCAGGCGGTACTTGGTAGACTTGTGGCCGACATGGGGGATGAGCGGCACGTACTTGAACTCGGCGAAAAGAGGAAGCGCACGACGGAACATGGCTACACAACGCAAAGGTGCGCGTAGTTTGTTGGAATGGGGATAGAAGAGGAAAGGGGATGTTTTGAAAATATATATTTTTGAATAATAGGGAGTTTTTTTCGTTTGACTGTTAAAAAGAGCAAGAATCAAAGATGTAAGTGTGACTAAGTCGATAAGCACCCACAACAGTTATAACCTCAAAGGCAACGCACGGGTTGGCCAAGACACGCGAGTAATACAATATTCCTTTTATTTCACTATTTCTTTGCTTTTCTTTTTTTTGCTTAAAAGTCTACTTAGGAGAGAGTTTGCTTACGGGCACTTTCGAGCGTAGGGAGAAAGTAGTCGAACTAGGCGACAGCTAAAGTATAAATTTCAAATATGATGAAGCCATAGAAATGCAAAAACAGAAGTAGCTGTTACAATTAATGTTGGCATGCAGTTGCATCATATGGCGAGGTGAGATGTGCTGTGCTGCTGACCACAAGACCAAAATAACCCGCAATCACAGACCAAATTGGTCACCCGTTCTCACCGACCATCACCGCAGATTTACATCAGCGATCGCCACAAGTTGGTACTTTGTTCATGCACGCCCATGCGCCAGCATCCATGACAAGTAGCGACGACAAGGAAGCCATTAGGCACCTCGTCTGTACACCTGCCACCTGTGCATATCCAACAATGGTAAAACAGCTCCACGCGTAGAGCTGTGTTCCTGCATGCTTTTTTTCTTTATTTCCGCCCCACAAGTCAACGATAAACGAGGGCGTAGAGAGAAGCCACTAAAGGGCATGGAAAATGTATGAAAAGAAACATGGAGAACGAACACAGGAAATATCGGAAGACAGGCGTTTGTACAGCTCAGTGAGTATCCCCCTATTTCTGTTGGAACTCCTTTCACGATTGCTCGGCATTCGCTTTGTGGTGTGTTTGCTTGTTTGTTTGTTTTTGCATATATATAAGAATATACGCGTATGTTTCGATGTTGCTGTCGTTGTTTGTTTGTTTGTTTGGTTTTTTACTTCATCCGGGGTAGTTCAGTTACATTGTCCTGCCTACATAAGCGTAGTGGTATCAGTACAGGAGGGGGGAGGGCAATTTCGGATAAAGTAAAAACTACTTCAGCAAGTTGTAAGGGAAAGGAGGGCTGTTAACATGAAATGACAGAGAAATGGGGGAAAGGAAAGGGGGGGGGCAAACGCACTGTATGTCGTTCACTGAGGGGAAGATATAAATCCAATACACGCACGCTGGTAGGGGAGGGGAGAGAAGGAGAGGGAAGAGAAAGGGAAGGGGGCCGGAAGGCAAGTAGCAACGAAAGGCATGTCGGGTGAAATGACGAGAAAGGACCGACAAGTAAATGTGTGTGAGGCCAATAGGTAGGTAGAAGATGGTGAAACAACAAAGACGGGGGTGGTTAGGAGTAGAAGGTCATTAAGAAGAAAGCTAAACGGCCTCAGAACACAAACATTGTGCGCGGATTGCTCACGGCTAAAGTAAAAAAAAATATGAACTCCCTTCCCTTCGCTGTCGCGGGTGAAGAAAGCCGTGTATATGAGCGTGGGTATGCGTGTGTCACGGTCGATTTATGAAGATAACGAAAGAGTCGAGAAAGTAAAAAAGGGGAGAAGAAAGGTAAAGCTAGACGCGAAGAAACATAATCAGACGGGTGTGTAAACGGAAATGGTAGGCGTTGTCGCTGGGTTCCCGTCAGCATCGTGTGGAAGGAGGGAGAGAGAGAGAGAGAACATGAGGAGGGGGGGGTGTAGAGAAACTATGCATGTCGAGGTCACCCACCTCCTCACAATTCTCCCGCAAGCATTTGCCTCTATAGCATCAGTCTTAATAGAGAAACAAAAGGAGTAGAAAAGGGG
>AUXJ01003389.1:0-10233 GCA_000482205.1 Herpetomonas muscarum
CCTCTCCACCCTCCCTTCTTGTTGTATGTGTGTGTGTGTGTGTGTGTGTGTATGGTATTTACTGGTGTCTGTTGAATGACAGCGCTAATGACGATTGCGGGAGGGGGGAGGGGGGGGCCTCTCAAAGGGCCGATTAATGTATGTATCACATTTTTTGTCATCATACAGCACACACACATATATATTCCGACGACTCCGACTAGGCAGTATGGCGTTGCAGTACGCGTTTCAGAGAGGACGGCATGACAGGGTAGGATAGGAGAGGGGGATGGCACGCGAACAAAACGACCGTAATGAAGAAGAAAAAAAGAACAGGAGAGAGAAGAAAAGAAAGGAAGAGCAGCACATAAGCAACGAAAAGGAGGAAGCAGGCGCGAAAGTAAAAGAAAAAGGAAGCGACGGGGGTAGTTTTGGGAAATTGTTTTTTCGTGATGTCAATAACGCAGGAAAAAAGGGAAATCAAAGGCGAAACGACAGGTGCTGCTTTTTTGACGCTCTCTACAGGATAAAATGTATATATAAAGAAAAAGGAGCGAAAAAAAGGAGGATTAGCACATTTACAGGAGAGAGAGATAACAAGAAGGGCACGATGTCCTATATTCCCGTACTTCGTTTCTTTGTTTCTTGTGTGTCTATATCATGTGTACACATACACACACACAGCACACAAACGAAGACGCGAACATACAAATATCCACACGCATGCTTGCGAGCCTCAACAAAGTCACCGTCCAGTAGCGACACTACCCAACGGGACGATTACTGCTGTTTTGTATTGCTCAACGGAATAGAAAACAACCAGAGGGGTGGGAAAAGGGGAAGAAACAAAGAAGAAATGTAGAAAAAAAGGGAAAGGGGAAAGGATCGGAGAAAACCGACCGCTGAGGGGACATACGCACGCAACGTGGAAAGAAGAGGGGGAAAGGGGGAGTAGAGAACGTTTGTCGAGGTTGGAAAAGCTCATGAAAAGAAAAAGAGGAGGAGTTATACTCCACACAAACAAAAGAAATTCGAGACACGAAAAAAAGGAAGAAAAGCTACAGCGTATTATAAAGGTGGATGTGCAGAAAATGTATATTTATTTATAGATATACATTTGGTGGGAAGACGAGCTGACAAGCTAAAAATAATTTAAAAAAAAAGGGAACCCAGCAGCTACGCCTCTGTTGGGCTAGAGACCGGTGACTCGACGATGATCTCATCGCGCCTCCGCTGAAGTATGCAGCAAGCATGGGCCGGAGACCAGGAGCGCCAGAAGCAAGATGGGTTGTCGTCAGCGAACAGAGCGGCGAGGAGCGCGGCTGCTGGTCCTGTGTATGACCGGGCAATAATCCCCGCCGTCCGCTGGAGCTGCAGCAAGTCAGGGAACCACAGCATCTTTACGGCGGCAAAGATACCCTGGGAGAGGCAGACGACCGTGGTGATGATGAAGTATGACAGATAAAAGTGCGGCTGGGACAGCAGCGTGCTGAACGTTGAGTTCGTCGACTTTGGCGCCACCACCGAGTACACGCCAAAGCAGAGGAAGCAGGACCACACGGAGAAGAGGAAGCACTGCCAGTGGGCAAAGGTGATGCTGTGCGACTCGATGAGAACGGTGTACGTGTGGATCGTCACGACGGCGAAGTACGCCGCGTAAAAGTCCCCGCTGCGATCCATTGGCCACCCGAGGCCCTGCCCGAGCAGCCCGCCGGTGCCCCAGCTCACCGCGAGGGAGAGGAAGAACACCATCGTGCCCTGGGCGAAGGCGCGCAGAATGTACCCGTAGAAGGTGGTCGGGCTGAGGTAGCGGCCGCGCTGCGACATGGCGTACAGCTGCGGGTTGGAGAGGAGCTGCCACGACGACAGCGGCACGTCCATCACACAGAGAAACGTCACCGGGACGGTCGGAATTGCATTGTACAGGGCAAGGCTGAAGGAGTCCCAAAAGGAGACGCCCGAGAAGTCGGTGAAGAAGTTGAAGAGGATCTGCACCCACGCGATAAGCACGCTCTTCCAGAAGCTCTGGTGCACAATCACGGCCGTCCGCGAGTAGGCAAAGTGGCCGTGCACGAGAATCAGCTTGGCGAGAAAGCGGAACTGCCCCACGGCAAAGTCAGAGGATAGCGCTGCCTGGTTGCCCTCCTTTCCCTTGATGCCCACGCCCACGTCGGCGGTCTGGATCATGGCCACGTCGTTGCCGCCGTCGCCTACCGCGAGCGTTCGCTTCCCCGCGCGCTTCACCACGTCGACAATCTTCGCCTTCTGATCCGGGGAGGTGCGGCTGCAGATAACCGTGTTGGCGTGTAGGATGACGCGCTCAAAGTCCGCGCACAGCTGCTCGTCGCCGCACGCGTAGACGAGCTCAATGGCCGAGCCCGCCAGCACGAGGCTGTAGCCCACCCGGCCGTCCTCCTCCTCGCTGTAAAGCGGCTCATTCTCGGAGGGTGTGGGGTTGAGGGAATGGGGGGAAAGCGCCGTCGCGTGTGCGAGGGTGACGGGGTCGATATCGGCGGGCAGCGCGCCACGATTCTCGGCCGCACAGAGCGGGTGGTTGAGCGGCTTCAGCAGGTCATAGCAGAGGGGGAACAAGAACTCGCCGGCGTAGTCGCCAAAGCCCGACCAGTCGTATAGCCGCCGGAGAGCGCTGCGCCCCTCCTCCTCGTCCACCCACTGCTGCAGCTCAGCACACTCCATGAAAATCTGCGCGACGGTAGACCGGACGCCGTCAATGACAGAGCCATCGCCGCCGATGCCGACCGGGCTCCCCGTCACTTCCGTCGGCGCGCGCGACGACGTTATCACGTAGGTGCGGTCGTGCCTCGTGAGCAGCCCGCTCGCCACGGCTGTCTGCCGGGCCGTCTCCGACTTATCGCCCGTCAGCATCCACACGCGGATATTCGCGTTCCGCAGCTGCGTGATGGTGCGGCTGACGTCCTCCTGCAGCATGTCCTCGACGGCGGAGCAGCCGCAGTAGTGCAGCTGCCGCTCAATGAGGTCGTACGCATCAGCCAGGCTGCTGGCGCGGGCCTCCGCCGACGGCACCGCCTCCGCCTTCTCAACCTCCGCGAGCCACCAGTCCACCTCCTCGTCCGTCACCCAGCGAAAACCGTAGACGAGCGTGCGGAGACCGCGCCGGCTGAAGTGGTCCAGCACCACCTGGGCCCGCCCGATGGCGGGGTCCGGCGAGGCGGGCTGCGCCGTCGTCGCGGTGCAGAGCGGCAGCACCCTCTCGTCGGCGCCCTTCATCAGCAGAATGTACTGGCCCGCGGCCGAGGCGGGAGCCCCGCCGCCGTCCTCGCGGGGGCCGTCCGTCGACGTCGCGGTGCGGCGCAGCAGCACGCTCATCCTCCCGCGCTCAGAGGAGAAGGGCAGGATCTTGACCACCTCCACCGACTCTGACCGGTCGCCGAAAAGCGCGGTGGAGGAGCGGCGGGTGCGCTCAGACAGGCGCACGCCGCAGGACTCTGCGCCCTCGACAAGCGCCACCTCGTCCGGCGAGCACGACATCCACTTCTTCTCCTCCGTCGGCTCCGCGACATTCCGCCTCCGCCGCTTGCGGGCGTCCCGCCGCGACGCCGGCGGCCGCACCATCCCAGCGAGGAGGGAGCGCTCGATGGAGTTGCAGAACACCATCCCGGCGAGCAGCGGCCACGCAACCGCCTTCTTCTCCGGTGCCCCATTGGCAGCCCTCTCCGCGACTGCATCGGCGAGTTCGGTGATGTGGGCGACCTCGAGGGCGTCCGCCTTGTCGCGGTCGCACTCGTACACGACGCCATCCGCAGTGGCCAGGGCGGCCAGCGTCATCGTGTTCGACGTCAGAGTGCCCGTCTTGTCCGATAGGATGTACTGCACCTGCCCGAGATCCTCCGCGAGGGCGGAGTTGTTGACTGTCACGGGCGCGCCGTCGTCGTCGCGGAGGTCGTCGTCCCACCGCACGGCGCTGCTGACGTACGCCTTGGAAATCTCCACCATAACCTTGAAGGACAGCGGCACCATCGGCGACAGCATCGCGAGGAAGCGCAGCGGCAGAATGGGAAAGAACTCGCTCCAGCCAACTGGCATGCTCGCCCCGCCAAGATACCAAAAAGGGTGGTCGTGCAGCGCCCGTATCGACAGCGAGGTCAGCAGCGCAATCATTATAATTTGGAATACAAAAATGGCAATCGCAAGAACGTTGAACTTTTTGTCAATATTCGCCCACTTTGTTGGGGGGTTGCCGCGAGTCATCACCACCTTCGTCTCCATCCCGGTGAACACGACGAGGGCGAGGACGATGCGCGTGTTGCGCGTCATGCTGGAGGCGAGAATGACATTGTCCAGCGTGACGCCCACCACACGCCCCTCCAGCTGCTCCTGAGCTTGGAGTGCCGCGGCATAGCTCGACTGCCCGCCGGGGAGCAACGCCGCCCTCTCATCACTGTTCAGACCAGGGGAGTCCGGCGGCGACGCTATCAACGGCATGGTGATCGTATCAGAGCCGGGACTCATTTGGAGCTCCGGGGTGGTGGGCAACGCTGCTGCTGCTGCTGCTGCTGCTGCTGCAGCGACAGGGGTAGTTGCCGTTGCTGCTGGTGCTGCTGCTACAGTGGCCACCCCGGGAATCTCGAGCGTACCGTTGTATCGGTGAAGAAAGGGGTTGGGCCCCTCCGAGTCGAGACACGCCTGTGTGCGGCGCAGGAAATCCGCGACGCCCTGCATATCCTCCGCGGCGGGGATGGACACGCTGTGGAACGCCGACGCCCGCGGAGTGGTTTCCTCGGTCGTGGTGGGGTCCCGTGCGACCTCGGTGGTCGGGCTCTCGCCCCGCGGCGCGGCAAGGGCGTCCAGGACGGAGGGCGGGCACAGGCTCTGCAGCACCGCCACGCGCTCCTTCGTCCCCGTCTCGCCGTCGAGTGACTCTGTCGAGACGTAGGCCTCGCCATTGTCGCCGGAAGTGACAAGGACGACCACGTCGCTTGGCACAATCTCGAACGGGCGGAGCACCAACACGTCGCCAACGTAGATGTCTTTGCTCTTCACCTCCCTGCACTGCCCCGTCGCGCAGTCAATGATTGTGTGGCGGCGGGAGTTGCTATCGGCGTCCTGGCGATGCCGTCGGATGTCGTCGATGCCCTCCTTCACGGCGTTGATCATGAAGGCGACGGTGATGGGGAAGATGGCGGTGTACGGGCTCACCGGGGCCACGCTCGGCACAAACTGCAGCACAGCCACAATAAGGAAGTACAGGTTGATGGGGCGGTGGAACTGCTCCCACAGGTTCATTGGCAGGAACGTAACCACATTGTACTTGGCGCTCTTCACCTCGTTGCTCGGGTACCGCTTGCGGGCGGCAGCGTCGGAGATGTGGATGCGCCGGCGATCATCGGTGCGGTCGCGGTCCCTCTCGCAGCACCACTGGGTGACGTAGCTAAGCATTGTTTGATGTATTCTCTCTCTATATATTCGCGCGGCCCGAGAATGTCTTTGCACAGGTCGGCACACACGCACACCCTTCCAGATGTGGTTAAGGGGTAGTGGAGAAAGGGGAGAAGTGAGGGGGGGGGGGGAAGAGAAGAGAAAGGAAAGAACGGAAAGGAAAGAAAGAAAGGAAAAGGGAGAGAAAAAAAACCAGAAAGAGGGGAAAAAAAAGAAACGAAAGGGAGTTTAAAATAAAAAAAACTAGATGAGCTACACGGAGGTATACAGCTATATTTTGATGTATTTTGAGAGGTATTGCGCGTACCCAAGCAAATCCAACACGCTGCTCCGCTCAGTGTGTATGTTTGTTTACGCACAAAAAAATGCTCTTTTTTTCCTGAAGGGGGACTGGCAGACGTTGAAAAGAATATATGTATATATTAAGGAGGAGGACGGACAAGACGAGAGCATAAGTGGGCGAGTGGATGGTTTCTTATCATACGGATGCCTGACGTACTACATGAATCTCTCAGCGGGATCACCGTCAGGACGATACAGTTGTTTTCTTCATAATACGGTGGCCAACCTTCCCTCGCTTCAAGTCGCCAGTACATCAAAAGCAGAACGCATGGTGATGCTTGAAACAACACCTCAGCGAAGAAACGAGCACAGACTCTTTTTTTTTGGTCCAACTTCCTCTCTGTGGGGTGTTTTGAGTGCACTTCGCTTGGCAGCTTTGCCCTCAAGTCCCGTCGAACGCACGCCGCGAGGACCTTTTTGCAGTGGGCCCCTTCGTGAACAAACGTACACGTCGAGGACAGTGGGCGAAACAAAGAAAAAGAATAATGCGCGCACCGGGGGTGCGTGGCAAAAAGACTTGAGAGCAGTACAGGGATATACCAGCCATGATCACACAAGCTTCTCAATCTCGCTGGCGATGCGCTGCTTCAGCTCCGTGCCTTCCTCGCGGTGGCGGAAGGTGTTTTGAAAGCGCCACGCCAGCCAGCAGTACATCTCCGCCTGCCGGTACATGCGCTCGAGGCTCGCCAGCAGCCGCTGCCTCTCCGCGTCGTCGCCGTGGGCTCCCCCGCCGACGCGCCCGCTCGTCGACTGCGAACCCGCCAGAGCCGACGCGCTCACCGCGGCGTAGCTCCGCGACTGTACCACCCGCGAGAAGTTCGCGTCAATTCGGAGGGGCACCGTCCGGCCGGCGGCGTGGTCCTGCGCGTACAGCACGAGCAGGTTCATCGACTCGCGGCTGCTGTCGCTGAGTGGCAGGTAGCAGAAGAGGATGCGGTCGCTGAGTGGCAGCGCCGGCACCCCCTCCAACAGCCGCGCCACCCGCAACAGCGATCGTGACAGGTCGCAGGGGAAGAACAGGCCTGTCGCCTCGCACGACGCCGCAAAACGCTCCATCAGCTGCGCGAAGCTCTCCGGCTCCTCCGCCGCTGTGGACGGCGACGGCCCCGCCTTTGCCCGCCGCTGCGCCTCGAGCTCAATGTACAGCTGCAAAATGTCGGCGGTGGGCAGCAGACCGGCGCGGGTGAGGTTTGGCAGCGGCGCCTGCATCGCCGACGTGAGCTGCGCATAGTCGGGGCCGTCGTGGAGGGTGGTGTAGCGCCCCATGGGGTGCCGCCGCACCAGCCCGTACCGCCCCGCCCGGCCGCAGATCTGCCTCACCGTCGCCGGAGGCAGATCAACGGTGCCCGTGCCGTCGAACTTCTTCATTGCGGTGAAGACGATGCGCTCAATGTTCATGTTCAGGCCATAGGCGATCGCGTCTGTTGAGACGAGCACATGGCGGCGCGGCTGCGCGGCGGCAGTGGTGGGAGTGTTGGTGGCGCGCTGGCCCCCCTCCTGCTCCGGCTCCGACTGCTGCTGCTGCTGTTGCTGCTGCACGACGGCCCGCACGCCCGCGTTGAACACCGCTGCCTGCCGCTCGCGAACCTCAAATGGCATCGCGCCGTAAATGCACGACGGCGTCACCCCCGGCAGCCGGCCCAGCGCGCGGTGCGTGTCGACGACCGCCTTCTTGGAGAAGCACACGACGCAGTCGCCGTTCGCAACATTCGACAGCGACCCGCCCAGCGGCGGCGAGGCCGTCAGCGGCACCAGCCGGTCGTGCCCCACGCGCCGGAGGCGTCCGCGCTCGAAGGTCTTGTACAGCAGCTCCTCCACAAGGGGCAGCGCGCGCTCCTCGCCGCAGAGGTGGATCTCCCGCGCCGGCAGCCCCAGCAACGCGCGCGTCCAGGCCCAGCCGCGGTCGCGGTCGCCGATCATCTGAATTTCGTCAATGACGCCAACGTCGACGGGGAGGTCGATTGGGGTCATGTCGACAGTGCAGGAGACGTGCTCGGCCGCCCCGCCGAAGCGGCGCTCGTCGCCGATAAGAAGGTCGCACGGCACCGACTCGTTCAGCCGCGCCCACACCTGCCCGGCCAGCGCCTTGAGCGGCGCGCAGTACACACCGCTGCGCGCCGCCGTCAACGCCGCCAGCGCCGCGTGCGTCTTCCCGCTATTCGTCGGCCCATAGTGAAAGATGAAGCTGCGGCGCGTGAGGCGGGCCCGCGGGTACCAGTCCCACGGCTCCTCCATCACCACGCGGCGGGGGGCCTTCCGGACCATGTGCCACTGCGCCACGCGCTCGAGCACCAGCTCCACCTTCCGCGTCAGCGCCGCATCGGACAGAAACTCGCGGGACCAGTCCGCGCGACGCCACACGCCGGCGTCCTCGGCGAACTCGCCAAGGTGCCGCAGCGCAATCTCAGGCGACGGCTCGTGAATGGCCTGGCACAGCGCCTCGCGCGCGGTGCTGCTGCGGTAGATGGCGTCGCACACCCGCCGCAGCTCGCGAACGTTGGCGCCGTCGCTGCGGCCGTGGCCCGTGCCTGGCGCGGGTGGCGCATGACAGGCGCGTACCGAGACGGCGATCGGAAGGCCGCCGCGAACGGAGAGAGAAGCGGACAGTCCCGAGGAGATCTCGGAAGCCGGCCGCGCTAGGCGACGACACCCCATCCACAACAAGGGCGGTGGACCAGCGCGCATACGTTCTGCGCGTGGGAGTTGCCGTTGTGTGTGTGTGTGTGTGTGTGTGTGTGCCTTTTTATCTTTTTAGATGAAATATTCAACGACGATAGAGCGACCACCTCGGGGAGAAGAGCATATCTCCTTCAAAGGCGCCAAACTTTCGTGTGTATGTGTGTGTGTGTGTGTGTGTTGGATAGGAGCAGGGAGAAAGAATCTTTGTTCGCGCGCAAATGGGTGAGGAGGTGATGGTATATGGAATGTACCTACACAACTTTACAGGTGCATTCGCCGCAACGATGAATATAAATGAGTGGATCCCCGCGCTGATCTCGCCCGTCACCCTAATAGTTGCTTCTCTTGATGTGTGATATATATGTTTCGCTCTGCGAGTGTGACCGCAATAATTAATTGCGATGTGGAAGAGGGAGAAGGGAGTGGTATGGGGTAGACAGGCGAGACGTGGAGAGGTGGTGGGTGGCATCAGGCTGCGTACCGTAGGTCAATCCACGCGCCTTGCACAGATCATATATGCGTTAAGTGAAGAAGCGGCGTCAGTATGAGAGGGGGGAGAAGAGGAACGATGAGAAGCCTCGGAGACCCAGGGCGACCTCACATGACCAGGTACTGACCACTTGAGTGCAACTCCTCAACCCTACCACCACCGTCGCCCCCTGGAATCCGAAGACCATCAGCCAGCGACACAAAAACGCCTTCGCGTCTGCTGCAGGGCTTGTCGAGAATTATGCCAACAAATAGCTCTCGTGTAAGTGAGTTCCATCTTTTTAGTGTGTGATTTTTTTTTTCGATTCTTTCACTACTGTTTGCGTTGCGCATCGTGCGCGACTGGAAGTGTAGCGACTGCGCGTTTGTGTGTGTGTGTGTGTGTGTGTGTGTGTTCATGTGTCCATATCAGTGAGCCTTTACATCCCTGGCGGTGGGGAAGCCCCGCAGTCACAGAGGATCCTCTAAACACGTCCGAGGGGGGGGGGAAGGCTCCGACGTACACGGAATGAAAGAAAGCGACAACCACACATACATACACACACGCACACAGATGTGTGGCAACATGAAGAACGGCGCAGTGGAACGCCTCTGCGCTCCAGCAGCAGCAGTGCCAGAAACGGTGGTAGCAAAGTGTTTATAGACCACGCAGACAGAAGAAAAAGAACAATAAAGATACCAACAACAAAGTTAAAGAAAAACAAAAGGGAGAAACACACAGCGAACATGACGAAACGTGGCTGCCAAGCAGACAAGCCGAACGCACGCATTAATAATAGTTGGGAAGGGGGGGGGGAGGGAGGCGAACAAAAGGCCGCAGACGACAACGTGACGGGCGAAAGGGGAAAACAAAACACCTCAAGAGTGGACAGTGAGACTTGGCAGAGGATGCAGGCAAAGGCACTGAATCACTTTCCCAAGCGCCAACTGGCGATGTCGTCATCGCTGCAGCTCTCACGCGAGACAAAACTGAAAGTGGGGAGAGGGGGAGCAAGAAAGAAATACGAGCCATCACGGAGCGCATTCTCGAAATATGTACATTTAAATGTGGGTGCTGACGTCGTCGACAGGGAAACAGATAAGGGCTACTCACGTCAGCGGATGGAGAAAAGGGGAAAGGGAAGAGGAGCGGGGAAGGGGGGGGTGGCCGTAGATGGCGTCTCTCTCCCTCTCTCACTCACTTTCCTTTCCTTCCTTCTCGCTTGTGATGGGCCGCAACGATTTCTTACAAGGAAGCCGATGAACGCCAACGCTGTCCATCACTCGGTCGTCTCCCCGGGAAAACAGAGACGATTCCCTCTCTCTCTCTCGTCGGTCGTCTCCGTC
>AUXJ01003391.1:0-12526 GCA_000482205.1 Herpetomonas muscarum
AGTCTACGAATGAAGTCAGAACGATATATATATCTTTACTTTTTACAGCAAAGAGGATCGCTGGTTTAAATATAATGTCTCTCAATGGTGTGTCACTTAATGAGAGTTGTGTAGATTCGTATGCCTTTATTTTTTTGTGGAAGCAGAAGAGGAAGTAATCAAGAGAGTGCACCTCCTTTCCCCTATTTATTTCCTTTTATGTGTGTATGTGTGTGGGAGAAAGAGATAAAAAAAATATTAAGGAGAGAATGTGTGCAGTTCCCGCTACCATCGGATATAAATAACTCTGAACATATATATATGTGTGTCTCTCTCTCTCTCTTCTTTTTCTTTTCTATCCTCTCTTTTCATCCACAGAGGAACCACTACAACACGAAGAACGTACAGTTCCAATCTCACTTTTTTTCCCCTTTGCAATCACTGCAAGTACAACTAAATCCCTTTCCCTCTCTCTCTCTCTCCTTCTTTACTTCTGCTTTGTGTTTGCTGTCGTTGTTGTTTGTATTATTGTGGGGTGTGTGGGTGTTAAACGGGTGTGATTTATTATATCCGGTGTGTGTGTGTGTGTGTGTTTATTGTGGGAGTCATTCTTGCACCATCGGCCACAGCAGCTGCGGCTCCCAGTCCAGGTCCTCCAGCGTGCCACGCAGCACAGCACGCTGCATGGTCGTGAAGGGACGCCATTGCTGCTGTTCTTGTTGTTGTTGTTGTTGGGCAGCAAAGAACCACACCGCATCGAAGGTGACGGTTTGAACGCACCAATGGTGGAAGGCGCTTTGGTCGAGCGACCACAGCGCCGCGACGCCGTCCACGCCGCTGTTGAGGAGAAGAGCGAGTGGATCCGCGGGGGCGGGTGCGGGGACAATTCCCCCCGCCTCCCCCTCCTCCCGCTGCTGCCGCTGCTGCTGCTGCTCGTGTTGGGAGAGATAGGGGCCCGTGAGCTGCAGCAGCGCGACAACATTGTCGAGCCGCCACTGCGGACGACCGCTGCTGAACCGTCCCTTCTTTTCCTGTGACAGCAGAGCATCGACGAGGTGCTGCAGAGCCGCTGATGCTGGCGCGCGTGAAGTGTGTTCCGCCGTGGGCTGCGGCCGGTCCGGTGCAGCCTCAGCTGATGTGCCCCCCTCTGGTGCTGCGGGGGTGGCGACAGGGGTGAGGAGGATCACATTGGCAACGGCGAGTGCCGCGGCCGGGTCGCAGTGCCGCGCCAGGAGCGCCAGCACAAGGAATAGCTCCCGCGGCAGCGGCTCTTCCGCCTGCGGATTGGTATAGTCGCCCAACGCCACCGTCAGCACACGGGACGCATTCGCCGAGAAGACGGTAGACTCACCACCGCTGCTGCCACTTCCTCCTGAGCGATCACCCTGCTGCCTGCAGCGATGACGATGTTGATCATGATAATCGCCGCTGGACGACGGCGCGAGCAGCAGCAGCAGCTCCGCGAGTTGCAGGAGGAGCGTTGTGAGGGCTGTGCCGTTGTGCTGTGCGACGACGCCGTCAAAGTCAAATTCATCCCTCTGCGCGGTGCTGCCGCTTTGCTCTCTCTCCGCCTCCGTGAGGAACAGGTCGCGCCGGTGGGCAACGACCCACAGCAGCGTGTGGCTGAGGATCGCGTCCCATCCGATAAGGGTCTTCATCTCCTGATCGAGGCCCAGCACCTGCCGCAACCACGCGGCCCAGCGAGCCTTGTGGGGAAAGGCGTCGTCGACCAGCGGGTGCAGGACCCACGGCCGCGCGCTGCCCGACGCCGACGCGGACACCGCCGAGGCCGTCGCTGACGTTCCAGGGACGGGGGTGACCTCGACGCCAGCGAGGAGGCTCATGGCGAGTGCTGTCGTCTCGTCGGCAGCCAGCGCCCTTCCCTGCCGGCCCCCCCTCTCGTCCTCGAGGGCGCCAGCGTCGTCGATGCCGAGCATGTACGCGACGGCGCGGGGGGCCGCGTCGAGGCATTGCTTCGTTACGGCGATGGCGTGACAGAGAAACAGCGCCGTCGCCTGCGCCGTGCGGCGGTACGGCGATGACGAGGGGCGAGGCCCCACTGGCGTCGATGCAGCAGCAGCGGCAACATCAGCAACAGCAGCAGTGGTGGTGGTGGTGGTGGTGGTGGTGGGATGCGGAGGGCTGAGACGGACAAGAATGTCCAGCGCCTCCACCATCGTCCCCAGCTCGTCCGTCTGCAGCGCTGCCTGCGCGTCGGCGCCGTGGAGGCCCAGGCAGGCGGCCCGGAACCGATCCGAGAGCGCCGCGGCGTAGCCGGCGACGGCGTCGACCTCCACCGCGGGGTAGGTCCGCGGGAGCACCCGCGCGAGGCGCGTGTTCGCGTACAGCAGCGCCGACTGCAGCGACGTTGCCCACCGGCGCTGCTCCATCATCCTTGCAGCTGCCACGGAAGACGAAACTGTGGGGCTGAGGCTGAGGCTGAGATTGGTGGTGGTTGTTGCGTGCCGGTGCTGCCCCTCCTGCGTCGACGTCTGCCCGCCGCCGAGGGCCTCTGCGACGAGCTGCAGCAGAGGACCCTCCTCAACAGCCGGCGCGCTGTGCAGCTGCGCCGTCGTGACGCGGTGGAAGGCGGTGCTGAGGAGATCGGCGCGGAGAATGTCGGAGGCAAGCAGCCGCCGCACGAGCGTCTGCGTCTCCACCGCCGACCCCAGCAGCGTGAGGGAGGGCATCCGCCGCGCCGAGAGGTACGTCGCGAGAAAGTGCCGATTGGCCAACCCAACAAACAGCGCCAGTGCCCGCTGCGCAGCTGCGCTGTCGAGGCCCGACTCCCCCTCCTCCTCCTCCTCCTCCCCCTCAGCATCAGTGGCAGCAGCAGCAGCCACTTGGCTCACCGGGGAAAGGTGGGCCATCGCCGTCCTCGCCGCATCCCGCAGCAAATGCTCTACGCTGCTGCTGCTTCTCTCCCGCCCCTGCAACCTGCCGTCCTTACTTTCCCCTTCTTCCTCCTCCTGCTGTTGCAATAACAGCGTCCACATCTCCAGGACGATGGCCGCCCCGACAGACATTCCCTCCGCCGCGAGGGCGTCGCAGACGTCGTGCAGGACGCCCTCGTGGCCGCGCCGGGCCATCTCGCGGAGCAGCAGAAGGCCCAGCACGGTGCACTGCACCATCTGCTGGCTCACCACCTCGCCGGGCCGCAGCGCGCAGAGGGAGATGAAGAATAGCGTCCACGTCTCGTACATGGTGCTGTGGCCAGCGTGGACGACGGCACGGTCTCCGGCGCTCGCCGGCGATCCCGATACGCAACCAAAAAGAAGGCTCCGCAGCGCGGATGGGGTGTGGCTCAGGCGAGTCAGAACGAAGAGCAGCTGCACCGTTGACGGCAGCGACAGCGGCGAGGGCACATCCCCAAGCACCACGCGGTTCAGCCGCGGCTCGACCACCTCCGAGAGAAACGCGCCGTCCTCGGCGACGCGGCGGGACACTGCCGCGGCCGACTCGCCAACGCCGCCGCAGAGCAGCAGCCGCAGCCACAGCGTGAGCCGCGCCTCCGCAGTCTCGTCCACAGCTGCTGCTGCTGCGGCGTCGCTGGTGAGGAGGAGGGTGCGCATGGCAGCCATGACGTGGTTGGTGAAGCCCATCTTCTCCAGCCCAGCACGCCGCTCCTCCACGTCGCGCAGCAGCTCTGATATGTCGCTGAATGGCAGGTCGGGATCGTCCACGGCCCCCGTCGATGATGTCGTGCCTTCCCCAAGTGTTTTTTTGCCCCCCTTCCTGGCCCCTTCGCTGCCCCCATCATCTTTCTCCTCCTCCTCCCCCTTTTCTTCCGGGGCGTCGGCAGGGGGGGAGCCCAACTCCCCAATAGCCACGACAACATCGCCCGATCTGTCGGCGAGGAGCAGCACAAGACAGGCCGCGGCCTGCAGGCACAGAAAGGGGTGCCCGGCCGATCCCATAATGTTCATGACAAAGTACAGGAACGGCGCGCAGTCCGGCCCATGCACGCAGCGCTCACGCAGCGGCGAGGCCGATCCAGCCCCCGCCCCCTGTGCCTGCCGCTGTCTGTGCTCGTTGTGGAGGTGGAGCTGCAGCGCGTCGAGGGCGATGCCCTGGTGCGCCCGCACCGTGCTCCGGAGGCAGCGGAAGAGGGCATTGAAGAAGTCCTCGCCCGTTGGCGGCGGGGAGGACTTGCGGCCCGCCGCCGCTGTGGCATTTGCTCGGCCGGCGTCACCCGCAGCAGCGGTGCCCAGATCATCTGCCGCGGGGAGGGCGGACTTGCTGTTCCGATCGCTGGTGGTGGTGGTGGTGGGCGCGGGCGGGGCGTGGGCGGCGATGATGCCGGCGGGCAGCGGCGCCGTATAATAGCCCTCATAGAGGTCGCGAAAGTCCTGCGGGGTCCACTGATGCGCCATCGCGGCGCGGCTGCCGGCGCTGCCACCGACCGGCACCGCGGCGCTGTTCTGCTGAATCTGCCTGGCAATGTCACCACCACCACCACCAGCGGCGGCGGCGTCCCCGCGGTAGAAGGGCGATCCGGCCCCCTCCTCCGGCTGCACATGCGCGCTCAGGAAGGCACCACCAGCACGGGGTGCGGTCCGACGAGTCTGCGACTGCTGATGCTGATGCCCGTGGATGTGTGCTGTGGCCGACGGGTCCGCGTGTGTCGTCGTATTCGTCGTCGTCGGTGGTGGTGGTGCCCGGAGGCCGTAACTGCGGTGCGCGTCCACGGCGGGGAAGGCGCGACCGGCAATTGCCTGAATCGGGAGAAGGGGTGGGGCAGCAGCGACGCCGGCATCTGTTCTTTGCGGCATCGGATGGGTATCACCCACGCCCTGCCCAAGTGCTGCCTGTGCGCGTGGCGGCAGTGCCACGCCCCCTCCCCTGTCTTCTGCGGCGTATGTGCGCTCGACGATATCGCTAAGGAGGCCGGGGATCGCGTCAGGGGGGAAGGTGGGGCGGGCAGCCATGCGGGGGGCAGGAGGCGGGCGGCTCATCGCCTGAATATCGTGTGGTTGTTACTTTTTTACCTTTGTGTATGTGTATGTGTTTTTGTGTGTGCGCGCTTTTTTTTGGATCTGAAGGTGCAATGGCCAATTTCTTGTGCAACACGACGCACACCAAGAACAGCAAAATCAGTGGTATGTCTTCTTTTCTTTTTTGAGTGTGTCCTCATTTATTTTTATTGTGTTTTGTTTTGTTTTTTTTTGTTTTTAGTTTGTTTCACAAAGGTGGGGACAGCGATGTGCAGATGGGGATGGATGCAAGGGAGCGTAGTGGAACATGGGAGCGCATTCATTGACACACAAACACACACGCGGAGCAAACCTCCACAAAACAGTCGAAGTGGGAGCTATCCTCTCTCTTCTCCCTCTCTTTCTCCCTCTCCTTATCTTGCTATACATTAAATGAACATGCAATCTTTCTCATAACCTCCCTCTTTCGTGTCTCATGTTGCTTTTGCTTTTTGTTTGTTGTTGTTGTTTTTGCTGTTGCTGCGTATGACGCGCTCACAGCCTACGGATTTGTTATCGCTGGCATATATTTTAGCAGCAGGCTGTGGGAGGGCTGTATGGACGATTCGGCCATGACATTCCCCATATGTATTTGTGTATATCGGTCCTCGCTGCGGAGGGGAGGGGGGGGACAGAAGGAATGGTGTGAAGCAGGAAAAAAAAGAAGATCTCTCTCTCCGTTCCATACATCCCTCATCTCGTCCAGGTAACCACCCACACACACACACACACACGCACCACCCCCTCCCTCTCTCTCTCTATTGAAATGCGCCTCCACAGCATTTTGCATGTGCATGTGTGTGTGTGTGTGTGTGTGTATGTGTGTATAGTTGTGAGTGCCCTGCCATACCGCTCATGTGGTGCCTAGTTGCTGTCCTTGTTCTCTCCTTCTCCATTTTTTCCGTGCGTAAATTGGGAAAAAAGGGGGAAGCGCTCCTTGACCACTTTGCTTTCTGTTTTTTTCTCTGTCTTTGATATAGGTCTTATCGGAACGTGCCCGTGACCTGTTTTTCTTTCTTTTCTTCTTTGCTGTTGTAGTTGCTGCATTGTGGTGAGAGAGAGAGAGAGGGAGAGAGAGGGATGGGTTGTACTGGGTCAAGTGCACAGGCAGTCCGCATATGTATATACACGCGCATTCACACACAGAGAGATCCTTCCCTTTTGATTGTCTGCAGGGGAGGGGGGGGGGGGTGAAAGGTGATATATAGGGAGAGGAAAGGCAAGAAAAATCAAGAAAATCAATGCAGAAAAAAAAGAAATGATTGGTGCTTATCGTCGGCATAAGGTTGTTTGCTGCCCCTCTGTAAAGAAAAGAAAAGGAAGAAAAAAGAGAGGAGGAAGAAGAGAAGAATTGTTGATAAAGATATATAGAGAGAGAGCGAGACAAAAGCGATGTAACAGCGTGTGTGTGTGTGTGTGTGCGTCCTAAATATGATTGAAGAGAGGCAAGTAGAAAAAAAGAAAGAAATGAAACACACAAAATGGAAGAAACAAAAAAAACGGTAGGGGACGGGGCAGATCCTCACTTGACGGTCCCCATCTCTTCCCTCCCCTCAGAGAAAAGGCAGCCAGAGAAAGAGAGGAGGGGGGGGGGTTGAAAGACGCAGCTGTTGGAGGATCGCGGGGTATTCCATTCCTCTTATCCTACCGTTCTTTTTCTTCCTCCCTTCCCCCCTACACAACCATCTACACCTCCTCCACCCCCTTATTTTTCCTCCTTACTGCGTGGAGCTCATGCGCCAGTCCCACACGTACGTCCCGCTGTCTGTGTAGCGCTTCACCGGCTGCTGCTGCAGCTGCTGCACCGGCGACGCCGACGACGAGAACTCGGCGTAGCTGCCGGAGCGCCGCATCGACCCGCCGCTGCTGTGGTGGAGCGCCTGCGGTGGAACCGAAGTCGACCCCTCCCCTCCCCCTCCGGGGGCGGAGGGGGAGGGCGGCACCGCCGGCCCGCCGTATTGTGCGGCGTGGACTGGGTATGAGAACTGCCGCCCCGAGCCGCGGGACGAGACGCGGACGTGGATGGGCTGCAGCGGCGTCAGCGGTGGGGAGCCGACGGCGTCCCTTTCCGTCGTCGCGTTGTTGGTGACGGCAGTTGCATTCACCTGTGCGTTGGGGTTGACGTAGCGGGCTGCTGGGGTGCTGTGGAGGCTGCCGCGGGAGACGGTGCTGCCGGCGCGGTGATGCGACGTCGGCCCGTGCGGGGGGGCGCACCCGCCGGCGGCGGGGCGAGCGGTGACAAACTGCCACTGTCCGCCGCCAGAGGCGTCAAGTCCTTGATGCGCATGATGAGAGTGCTGCTGGTGGTGGCTGTGGTGGTGATTGTGGTGGTGGGACGCGACGGCGACGGGGGAGCGGACGCTTGTCGATGCTGCCGGGGAGGGCGTCATTGTCGGGCGGGCCGGGGGCTGCGCGGGGGTGCCGTAGGCGTAGCTGTAGAGGTTTTTCATCAGCGTGCGGGCGGCCTCAATTGCCGTCGACGTGACGCGGCCGCGGAGGTACGCTGGCGTCTCGACCGGCGCAGGGGGCGTCGTCACAGGCGGCGACGGCGACGGCCCCACAGCAGCGGCGGGAGTGGCGGACGAGGGAGAGGGACTGGCAAAGCCCTGGCCCGACTGGTACTGCTGCTGCTGCTGGTGGGGGCCGACCCCTGGCGATGGAGCACCACCGCCACTGCCGGCAGCTGCAGCGGTGGGAGAGAAGCCGTTCAGCGGCGGAGGACGCCCGCTGCCGTCGCCATCGACTGCTGCTGTTGCTGGTGTGGTGGTCGCAGCGGTCGCTGTGGCCGGGGGGTAGAGAGAAAAGAGGGCGCCGATAAGCGTCCTCGCCACCGGCACCGACGGCTTCTCCGCACCACCGCCACCACTGGTGGTGTTGGCGGTGGTTGGGGACGGAGAAGACGTGGTGGTGGCAGCAGCAGCAGCGGCAGCCGCTGTCGTCGTCGTCGCGGTGGCAGTCACCGTATTGTTGTTGCTACCGTTGCCGTGTGAAGGAGGCGCTGCTGCTGCTGTCGCCGCAGCCGCTGCAGAGGATACAGCGGCGGCGGCAGCAGAGGCGGCCTTCGTTGCCTCGCCACCACCTCCACCCCCACCGGCTGCCAACGGCGCAATGTTATTGTTGTTGTTGCTGCTATTAGCAGCAGCAGCAGCCGCGTTGCCGCCGTGCGCGTTGTTGTTGTTGTTGCGGCGCTTGTTCGGGTTGGCAAAGTTGGGGATCGTGCCGTGGTGGTAGACCGTGCCGTCGCGCTCGAATCGGTAGACGTAGAAGCTGCCGACGTGCTCGTGCAGCAGCCGCAGACTCGGGTCGGCTGCCATCTGCGCGAGCTGCTCCTCCGTCGGCGGGGGCGTCGGGAACAGCTCCGCGCCGCTCTCGACGAGATACTCGAGCTCCTCCGCCGGGGCGAGGCGCGTGACCCAATTCGGGTCCGTCGGCGCCGCCTCGCGCGCGCACTTGCAGTACGCGCGCATCGCGGCGAGAACGACGCCCTCGAGGGGGATCGAGTGGTCGGCGTACCACACGAGCCGCTCCGGGTCGAAGCGTAGAATGTCCCCCTCGTCGAAGCCCGGCAGCACGTCGCTGCCCATGACGTAGACATCGCGGGGGTGGATGGAGACGAGCTTGCCGCGGGCCGGCACCGGGGGCGGCCGCGCCTGGTCGACGAGGCCGCGGTACCGCCAGTACCCGTCGTCCTCGCTTGGCAGCTGCAGCACGCGCTCCTGCATCACCTCGGGCCGCTCGGCCAGCGACAGGCAGAGCCGCGAGGCGAGGTCTTGGCTGATGCGGCCGTGGATCATGTGGTCGGGTGTGATCCACATCTCCATCTCGTCCGTCACGTCCTGCCCGCTGCGGGGGTCGACCGCGGCGAGGCCGCCGGTGCTGCGGTGACCCATCATCGACCCTGGCCGTCGCCCAAAGGGGAGGCTGAAGTTGGGCAGCGAGGAGCTGGCGAAGCTGCTGTTCGCCGTCGGCGTGCCGGACCTGAGGACGCCGAGGTACCCCCACCGGCACTTCATCTCGTACAGGAAGGACAGAATCGGAATGTTCGTCAGGAGACTGGAGAAGCTGAACGTCTCCATTGGGGGCTGGAACAGCTCCGGCATCGACGCGAGCGGCGACGTCATTGGATAAGTCGCACCGCCGCCGCCTCCGTGGCGCGGGTACTGGCGCGGCGGGGCCGAGACCGAGGACATGGCGGGGGAGGAGGAGTTCGAGTGGGGAAATGGCGCAGGGGGCATCCCCGCGCCGGCGCCGACGAGGTGCGGTGGCATCGGTGGCATCGGCGGCATTCCCGGCGAGGCGCGAGGAGGGACTCCCCCTCCTCCACCACCAACCACCACCGACTGCTGCGGCTGCTGCTGCATCATCGGATCCGCGCTGATGACGGCGGTGCGCGACTGGATGACGCCCGCCTGGATGAGTTGGTGGTAGTATGTCGTCGCGGCAATGTGCGTGACGCGGCCAAGGTTCTGCTCGCCGGCGGACTTTGTCAGGAAGACAAGGGCGGCCAGCGGCGCGGCAACCGGCGCCGGCAGCGTCGCGTTGTTGGGGAACGGACCGGCCAAATTGGCGGTGGGTCCCCCACCACCGTTGAGAGGAACCGGTAACTGCTGTTGCTGCTGTTGTTGCTGCGGCTGTAGTAGATTGTTCGCGTTCATGGCGGTAGTGGTGGGGAGGGGAAAGGGGGGATTGTGGTAGGACCCACTCGACGCGCCACCCCCCACCACCGCGCCAACCGTAACACTAGCGGAGGGTCCAACGCCGCTGCCAAAGCTGCTGCTCATGGCGCCCCCTCCGAATGCCACAGGAGGGGAGATGATGCCGCCGGCGCCGGCGCTGCTGCCCTCCCCGCCTGGAAATAGGCCTGCTGCTGCTGCTGCTGCTGCAGCTGCAGGATCGCGTCCACCTCCTCCTGCATCGACACGAACCCAAAGCAGCCAACAATGTTCAGCACGCTCCCGTGCACGTACACGCCCTGCTCGACGATAACCTGCTCCGACGACGTTGGCGGAGGTGGTGGCGGGGGGACAGCAGCAGCCGCTGGAAAGGAGGGCGGGGGCGGTGGGGCGGCGCTGATCTGCCGAAACGCGACGGCGCACAGCACCGGGAGGACCTTCCGCGTCTTCCGCCCGCCCGACGCAGCGGCTCCTTCGGGGTGGGCGCACGCGTCGGCGTAGGCATGACGCATCTCCGCGTCCGTGTCGAAGAGAATCTCCTCGACGTGGTCGATGATGCCGCGGTAGAGCGCCTCGCGCGACGGGTACGGGTCCCCGAGGGGATCTCCACCGTCCCCGTCAGAATCGCTCCCGTCGTCGTCGTCGTCGTCGATATTGTCATTCTCACCCGCTGTGGTGTTCTTGCCCTTGTCCTCGCGCTTGTTGTCGTTGTTGTGCTTGCTATCGCCATTCGATGCGCCTTCGACCTTTTTCTTCTTCTCCTCCGCGACCGTTGTGGAGGAGGCAGCGGCAGTGGCAGCGCCGCTGTGGGGGTGTGCGTCTGCGCCACCGTCAGCATCGGAGGGACTCATTGCGGCCGTGTCATCGCCAGCCTTAGACTTACCGTTCCCAGTGCCGTTCCCTTCCTCCTCCCCCTCCCTCCTCCTCCTCCTCCTCCTTCTCGCCCTCCTCCTCCTGCTGCTGCTGCTTCTGGAGGTTCTTCTGCTCGCGGCGCCGCCGCCGCCGCTCCGCCCTGCGGCGGAGGTGTCGCACCCTCTCCTCCGACATGCGGTAGGCGCCGGCGTAGTTGGGGATCGCGCTCATGTCGCCCGGGTCGCCGGGGTGGCGGAAGTAATAATTCACCGCGGCATCGCAGCGGGCGCGGTGGAACTGCACGAACAGAGGGCAGTCTGGGGAGGGGAAGTACTCCTTTGTCAGCGGCACCAGCACCAGCTCCTGGCGCTTGCCGGTGCCGACGGCGTTGTTGTTGTTGTTGGCGGTGTTGGCGTTGCTGCTGGTGGTGGTGTTGGTGATTTGGCTGACAGAGAAGAGACCGCGACGGTGCGTCTCGCGACTAGGAGCTGCGCCCATTTGCTTATTATTTCCTTTTTTTATTTGTGTATCTTTGTATCTTCTTCTTTTCTCTGTGTATGTGTGTGTGTGTGTGTGTGTGTGAGGAAAGAGAAGGAGGAAAGAGTGAAAATTGTAACGAAAAAAGGGGGTGAATGAAATACGTGAAACAGAGAAGGGGGGAGGGGGGGGGGTGAAAAATAGTTCTTAGTATTATTATTAATGAGGGTAAAATGGAGAAAAAAAGAAGGGGGAGAAAACGAAGCTCAGTCGAGCACACGAAGGAAAATAAAAAATATAGGAAAAAAAAAAGAAGAGACACGTTCCCCAGCAAGTAGAGCGAGAACGGGTAGAAAAAAAGGGAAAAAGAGGAAGATGAAGAAAAAGATATAATCGTTAAAACGGGGAGTCGAGAAAAGTTTAGTAGGGGGGGGGTAAAAAAAAGTGGAAATGGGAAAGAACAAAAAGAAAACGTGGTGAGTTCTTTTCTCACTTCAAATAAGAGAAGAGGAAAGGTCGAAAACAAAAAAGTAGACACTTCGTGACGCACCTTCCTCCCTCACCTAGCAGAGAAATATAATAAGAACACACGGGAGGTGCGCTGCGTACGTGCAAATGACAGACAGATCCTTATTATATAGAAACAATGAAATACGGAGAAGTATTAAATGCACCGCTGAGAGACAGGGGAAGTGGAAGTGGAAGAGAGGGGGGGGGGGGCAAAAAGGTCGAGTGGAACGAGACACACCTCTGCCTTCTTTCTCTCTGCGTGTATAAGCGTTGTGTCTGTGTGTGTGTGATGAAGCTTTCGTGCCGCAGCCTTTCCTTTGCTGTTGTGTGTTTTCTTTACGCGTATATATATAGTTGAACTTGTTGCGTGCGTGTGTCTGCTACTGGAACGAGAGAGAAAGACAGAGAGAAAGAAAAAAGGGGGAAAAGATGTGATATATATCTTTTGTGTACGACACACACGGAGAGAGAGAAAGAGGGAGGGGGGGTCCAACGACAGCAATAGCTATTTTTGTTTATTACACAAACAATATATATGTGCGGGAAATAGGATTGGAAAAGAGTGAAAGGTGGCAGTAAAAAGGGGAGGGGAATGGGAAAGTCAATTGGGGGTGGGAAAACAGAATTAGTTGAATGACACAATGGAGAGCACTCTTTCTCTTTCTCTCGCTTTTCTCTCTTTCTCTCTTTCTCTCTTTCTCTTGAGGAAATGATATTGCCCACGGTGGAGGAACATGGGGGATATAAACACAAACATATGCAGACACACATATATGCCATTTCATACAGAGGAAGGAATTGGCAATGCCGCCTCCTCCTTGGTATGTCTCATTCTCACACGCGCGTCTTGCGATGTTCATTCCCTCGTTAATTGAAGTATATTTCACTTTCTTAGTCGTTCGTTTTTTAAAAAGTCTGTTCTGTGTTTATTGAAGATTGGAGGAAGTGGCAAGTGAAAGCCGTGTGCAAAGTGCACGTGTGTGTGTGTGTGTATGGACTCACAGGTCGGCCGGGGGGGGGGGGGGAGGGGGAGAGGGGGGGGGAGGGGTGGGGGGTGTGGAT
>AUXJ01003413.1:0-17575 GCA_000482205.1 Herpetomonas muscarum
GCTGCCCACGACAGCCTTCCCCTTCTTCTTGCCGTCAGAGCCTGCGTCGTGGGCGGGGGAAGGGGAGGTGGGCGGGGGGAGGGGGGCCATCATCGACCGCTCCGTCCCCTCCACGTAGCCGTAGCACGTGACGGGGAAGCCACCCTGCAGGCTGTCAAGGCTGCACACGGCGACCCCGCCGGGGCCGGCCGGCGGCGTGGTGGTGGCCGCCGACGGCAGCGTGAACTGCAGCGCCACAACGCGATGCTCCAGCGCCGCAGCCAGCATGGCTGGCGACATGGTTGCCGATGAGGAGGAGGCGGCGGCCCCGCCGTCCATGCGCTCGTCCGCGTCGGCGAGGACAACCTGCCGAATCGCGCTCAGCGGCGCGCGCAACAGCGTCGTCGTCGTGCCACCGCTGCTGCTACTGCCGATACTGCCGCCGTTGCTGCGGTGTGCCTCTTCTACCGCGGCGTGCTGCTGCTCGTACAGCGCGATGAGAGGCGACAGGTACGACTGCCACAGTGCGGAGCGCCCGGCCGAGCCCTTGTTCTTTCGCCGTTCGGCCCGCAGCCGCAGCGCGTCCTTCTCGCGGGTGACGCGGACGGTGTGGACAATGCCGCCCCACGCGACGCGCGCGCCGTCGCCCGTCTCCATCCGCGAATGCGTCGCGTGTGGAAGGCGGCACAGCAGTTCCTGCTGTTGCTGTTGTTGCGATTTGCCCTTCCGGTCCTTCTTCTTTCCGTTGACGTTGCTGGCGTTGCCCCCTGCGCCGGTGTTCCTGTAGTCCCGCACGAGAAAGCGCCTCGCGACGACGTCCGCGTTCATGCCCTCCGCCGGGTCGAGCAGCGTGCTGGCGTCGCTCATCCACGCCTCCTCCCGCTCCTTGACAAGGTGGACGACGACGCGCGGCAGCAGCCGCTGCACCGCCTCCACCGTCACCCGCCGGCCCGTGTGCAGCACCCAGCCGTGGGTGTTAACTACAACGGGGTAGCGGCGCGCCACGTGCGTGGCCACGAAGCCGCACAGCTCCGCCAGCGCGCGGGCGACCACGAGCGGGTTGCTTGCCGTCGGCGTGCCCACGAAGAAGCTGCGCACCAGCTCGGCGCTGCCGTGGTCGTGGGGGCGGACGAGCGGGCGGCGTACGCAGTGCAGGGCGAACTGCCCCGGCACCCCAAACTCCGGCTGGCCGAGATCCAGGTCCAGCCAGTAGCAGAGCCCGCGCTGGGAGAGGAGGGCGTTGGCGAGAAACCGGCACAGCGTCGACTTGCCCACGTCCTGCGACCCGACCACCATCACGCACCCGCCCGTCGAGCTGGCGCCGAGCTGTCGCGTCACCGCCGGCACAATCTCCGGCACCAGCGCCACATCAACGTTCTGCTCCGCCTGCCGCGAAATGAACGAGGGCACCTCCACAAACGCCCCGCCGCCCCCCTCGCTGCCGTTGCTGCCCTTTGCATCGCGGTGCTTCATGCGGCCCAGCTCCTCCGCCGTCGCGGCGCTGAGCCAATCGCCCTCCTGCGTCTGGGACACCTGCTGCTGCTGCTGCTGCTGCCGCTGCTGCCGCGTGCGGCGCCGGGCCTTTGGGCTGTGGAGGTAGTGCTTCCGCATGGGGTTGTGGAAGACGCGGGTGCTGTCGCCGGCGAGGTTGAGGGGCTGTATGGCGAGGACAATCGCGGGGAGGTTGTCCGCGAAGAGCGCGCGCCACGCCTGGAGCGTGGTCTGTACCCAATCCCAGTCAATCGCGCCGAACACCGCCTCCACATCATTAACGTCCTCGTCCTCCTCATCGTCCGCATGTGCCTCTGCACTCTCCGCCACGGCACCGGGGGCGGCCCCTTCCTGCGGCGAGCCGTGAACAGCCTGCGACGCCAGCCTCACGCAGGCGGAGGCGCGGGCAGGGTCGATTGTCGGCACTACCAACGCGTCGGCCACCTCCTCATCGGGGCTGCTGGGCCCACCGCGTGCCTGAAGGGTGGCAGCAGCAGCGGTGGTGGTGGTGGTGGTGGACCCCATCGCCTTCTGCAGCACCGCCTCGCGGGCGGCCCGCATTGACGGCAGCTCCATCGCATCCGCGCTCTTCGTCTTCAGCCGCCGCACCGGCATCATGACCGCCCGCTCGCTCTTGTTCCACAGCACCAGCTGCTTCTTGCCGAGGAGGAAGCCGCCGACCGCGACCTCGCCGATGCCGAACCCCACGAGGCCGCACGGGCCCTGGACGGTTATGGGGCCGCGCAGGCAGAGGAGCGTGTGGTGGCAGGGGTAGCCGCCGCCCCCTGTGGGGCGGTGGGGGCTGACGTGCGTCTCAAAGAAGACGGAGCCGAAGCGCTGCCGCCGCGCCAGCGGCGAGGACTCGGGGAAAGCAAACGCCGCCTCCCCACCCTCCCCCTCACCTGTCTGTCCCTGCTGCTGCTGTTGCCGCTGGCCCCCGCGCGGGGGTGCCCCTGCAGGCGCACGCTGACGGGCGCCGAACCCTCCCCCGCTCTCATTCCGGGCTCGGGTCGCCGGAGGGGCGCCGTGCAGGTCCTCCCCCTCCTCGTCCTCGTCGTCCGCCCCGCGGGCCCCTCCACTACCAGTAAGAGCCGCGATCTCCGCGGCCGTGAAGGCCTCCCCCTCCTCGTCCTCGCCCTCCTCGTCGCCGTCGCTGTCGTCGCCGTCAGTGTCCGACTGCAGCAGCGTCTGCGCTTGGGCGTCGAGCGCGGCGTCGTCGTACCCAGCGAGGTGGCGGCCAAACTGCTTCCGCAGCTTCGCCTCCCGCTCCCGCTCGCGGCGGCGCTTCACCACCAAGCGGTCGCGGATCTGCCGTGCGAGGGCCGGGTCGTCCTGGGCGTTTGGGATAACGTCACCGGCGGCGTTGAGCACCTCGTCGTCGTCGATCCCGTCGCCGTCGTCGTCGCCGTCGCTGGACTCGCTCTCAAACGCCGAGGAGGATGAAAGGGAATCGCCAGGGAGATACGCGCCCTCCGCGGCAGTAGCAGCGGCAGCGTCATCGCCGCCGCGGCCGGTCTTCCTGGACGATCGGCTGTCGAAGCGAATCAAGTCGTCCGTGGCGTTCGCAAAGGCCAGCAGCGGGGTCTCATCCTCCCTCTCCCCCTCCCCCGCGACGTCGCCCGCTTTGCTCTCGGCGGTGGCCACAACCGCCGCGCCGCGCCGGAGGCGGTTCCACCTGTTGGACAGAATCAGCGGCTTCTGCGCCGCCGCGCTCGCCACAGGAGCGGTGTCTGCAGCGGCAGGGCCGCCTGCACCGTCGCCCCTGTGCCGCCGCCGGGAAATCTGCGCAGCGATGTCGGCGTCCACCTCACTAGCGGTTGGGCTGGCCACACTCCCCGCCGGCGACGACGGCGCGTGGGGCGCCTGCTCTGGCTCCCAAGCGTTGAGGGGGCTGGCGCTGCCGTAGGAGGCGCTTGCAGATGCAGGCATGCGCTGCATCACCGCGGCTGGGATAGCAAAGGGGAGGGCCCGGCCGCTGCGGAACACATCCGCGGACTGCGCGGGGGCTGCGCTCGCCACGTCCGGGACGGCGACAACCCCCGCGGTGATGTTTGTCGCGGCAGTGGTGGTGGTGGCGGTGGTGGGTCTGCTCGTGGAGGTGGCCGCCGCCGTCGGAGGGGGGGCGGCGATGGCGTCGTGCTGGCGCTCGTCCACCACACGATGCGGGCGCCTAGGCGGCATATGTCAGACGGAAACACGCGCGTACGTACGTATGCGTGTATGTGTGTATGTGTATGGCTATGCGTGAATTTGGTAATGTGTGCGCTGAGGTATAATCCCCTGCTACGATACACCTCAGAAACGGGGGGGGAGGGATGTCCAGTGAGGAGTAAAAGGGAGGGTGCGGAAATACGCGCATATAATTACGGTAGGAAGGCAAAATGGGAGGGGAGGGGGGGCCATGGGTTTTCGCGATGCTCAGATTCTGTCATTCCTCCGTTGTATGTACAGCTCTCGTTCGCGGCCTCAGCGAAGGGGGGCGGGGAGAGAACAGAATACAACTTACGGTTTACAGAGGGCACAGATATGTGCGGACGAACCACGCCCGTGACAAAGCTGGAGAGGAAAGGCGTGGACGAGGACCTGCGTAGGTGGCACGCAGCAGCAGCAGCAGCGGGAAATAGAAACAGCCCCCCTAACAGGAGCGCATTCCCTCCCCCCCCCCCCCCTCCATGAAATAGCCCCTCCGTCGCGCACTTATTTCCGTTTGTTTGCTGTTGTTTTTTTGCTGCTCTGGGAAGGAGAACTGTGGTCAAGGCTGATCCTGCTGTTGCTGTTGCTTGTTTTTTTTTCTCTTTTTCTTTCTTGTTATTTAGGGATTGTATTATACGAGAGGGGAAAGTTACTCGGTGGATACCCACGCACGCACGGATGCGCACGAGTGGTGGCTCATTAGTCAGGCACTTACTGGGAAAAGGGGCAGAGAGCGAGAAGATATTTTTTAAAGGGAGAGAAGAAAAAAACACAACGCGCGAACGCACAATCGCAGGGAGACAACCATTGCGGGCACGCCCGACAGGGAAGAAAGGAAGGAAGGGGTGGGGGTGGGATGCAAGGGCTCGGGGGATAGCACGCTCACGCCTGCTTCGATGGCCGGGCGCTAAGCAAAGGAGACGGTCTTACCCGCCTTCCCCTTCGCGCTCTCGCGCTTCCGCTCGGCCTCCTCCACGGCGGCGGCGAGCTGCGCCTTGGCCGCGAGCTGCCGCTTCTGCTCGTCCAGCACGCGGGCAAAGGACGCCTCCTTCCGCTCCTGCTTCTGCTCCTTGCGGTCGCTGCGACCGCTCAGCCGCTCCTGGCGCTTCGCCTGCACCTCCTTCGCGAGGCGGACGCGGTCGCGGATGGAGAGCTGCGCCTGCGCGGCAGCCGCGCGCGCGGCCTCCATCGCCATGGCACGGTCCGCAGCGAACACGTCGGCCTTACCGCTCGGCGCCTTCTTGCCCGCCTTGCCCTTTGCCGGCGCAGCAGCAGCAGCAGCAGCCGACGGCTCCTCGTCGCTGTCGCTCTCCGCGGCCTTCGTGGCCCTCGTGGCCTCAGCGGCCTTTGCAGCCTTTGTGGTCTTCTTACCCGCCTCCTTCTTTGGTGCCTTTGCCGGCTCCTCGTCCTCCACCGCCTCCCCGCGGTTGCGCTTCCGCGCCTGCAGCTCCGCCGCCCGGAGCGCCGCCTGCGACGCGTCGTCCTTCGCGAGGAGCGCCATGCGGGTGCGGACGTTCAGCTCGCCGTCCTTGCCGGTCCGGAAGCGCAGCGCCTTCTGGTCGCGCACCTGATCCATCACAGCGTCCCACTGCTTCTGCAGCTCCTCGGGGATGTCATCGCCCTCGATCGGGAGCTTGCACTTGAGGATGCCGTTTTCCAGCTCGTACTCGGCCTTGCCGGGAATCACGCGCAGGCCGCTCGGCATCGCCAACTCGAGGCGGAGCTTCTTCGTGTGCTTCGAAGTGTCAACGACGAGCTTCGTTGCGGTCGTCTCGGACACGTCAATCTTCTGGTGGGGGATGTGGTGGAGCACAACGTCGACGAGGACGGCCTTGTTCTTGTAGTGGATCTCGAAGCGGTGGTTTGGGGCGGGGTACGCGCTAGACGACGACGACGACGACGCTGCGACCTGCTGCTGCTGCTGCTGCTGGCCCTTCTTGCCCTTCGCGGGGGGTGCCTTCTTCTTGGACTTGGCGGGGGAGCTTTCCGCAGCGGCGGCGCCGTTGCTGCTAGCGGCCGGGGCGATGTTCAGACGCTGACGGAGCTCGGCCACCTCGCCGGGGAGGATAATAGCCGCCTGGCGCTTGCGGGGGGCGGACGCCGTCTTCGTCGACGACGCGGCAGCCGCAGCAGCGGCGTCGTCGCCGAGAGCCTCCGCCTTCGCCTTAGCGCGCATCTCGCGCTGCTTCTGCTTCCGCTCGCGGGCACCGGCCTCCTTCCGAGCCAGGCGCGACTGCTTCGCGATCTGGCGCAGCTCCGCCTCCTCCTTCCGGACCTTTGACGGGGCCATGGCGAGACTGTGTGTAGGTGTGGGTGTGGGTGGTGGATGCACAGACAAAAATAGGGGGGACGCTTGCCAACTGCTGCTTGTGTGAAGTGAAATGAAGTCAACTGCACTGTACAATGAAAGCCTCTCTTTCTTTCTTTTTTTTCGCAACGGATGTGTGAGCGTATGTGTAGCGGCACGCAGCTATTTCGTATTCTGTCTCTCTTTCTCTTTCTCTTTCTTCTTCTTCTTGACAGTCAGAGCACACGAGCACAGCACACACACACAAGTTAATCGGCAGACGATAAGAAAAGGGGGCGATTAAAAGAAAAAAGAGACGCGAGTGTGAAAGGGAGAGGGGGGGGTAAAAGGATCGGTAGCACTTAGGGCATTTGTTCATGAATGATCGCGAATGGGGCGCTGCATGGCACACGACACACACACACACAACAGAGGGGGACACACGCAGAAAAGTTGGCCATCTCTGTGTGTGTGTATATATATATATATATATATATGCGCTTGTAGTGGGAAGTGGGAGGAGGCATATAGTGCAGGCCTCCGGATAATCTATCAACGTGCGCAGACGGCAGCGCCGAGATTTCCCCTTCTTAACGGCCCTCTTGAGGGCTGTGTGGTTAACGACATTCTTTTGGATGGCAATCCAAACCATCTCCGGGACGTCACCTCGGACGTCTGTCTTTATTGTTTTCTGTTGTTTAAGGTTCTTCCTGTTGGTGTTGCTGTTGCTATCGTTGCTGTTTTGTTTTTTTTTTTTGTGCATCGTGATATGTTTTGTTTCTTCCTTCTCTAAGTGCATAAAGGAGATTAAAGAGGAGAGAAAGGGGGAGTCGAGGGAGGGACTGAATGTTCTCGCTTAAAAATAAAAGGGCACACATGTCACACCTTGATGTGATTGGGGGAGAACAGAGTGCCACACATTCGCTTTTTTGTGTGTTAAAAACAGAAGACAAAAACAAAAATGATGTGATCGACGACACCCCTCTCCTTTCTCTCTTTTCTTTATTTTTTCCCCCTCTTCTTCGGCAAAGACTATCCTCCCCCCCCCCCCTCCCCGCATACACTCACCTGCGATATGTGCGTGTGTAGCTATACATATGCCTGTGGCAAGGGCGGTAGAATGGGAACAAAAGGGGGGGGGAAAGCACTGTGGAGTAACGACGAGATGAAAAAAAATTGATACGTCCAGAGAAACAACAAAAAGAAGAAGAAAAAAAACGAAAAAACAGCGCCAGGGGGCAGCTGAAGATGCGCAAATAATACATGTATAGTATAAATACAAAATCTGACAGGTGCTGCTTACGGCACACACACACACACACACATCGGCCCACCACATGCGCATGTGATGCCGTCCTCCTTTCCCTTCGTTGCTCGCCTCCTCCCCCGTCTTCCTCCTGTGCAGCTCCCCCAGTGGATTATTCTGTAACTGGTCGTCTGTGTGTGTGTGTGTCTAGGTGGGTGCTCCATTGATATATGAAGGGAAACGACAAGAAAAGAGGGCGAATTAGAGAGACGGAACTGAGGGGAAATTGAAAAGGGAAATTGAAAAGGGAGGAGTGAACTACTGAGAATCGGTTTTGTTGCTGTGGGGGGAGAGGGGGGGGGGGAGCGGGGTGTGAGGGTGGAAGTGCGGCGAAAGGGGGGAGAGGGGGGAATGCGCGAAATGGAGCAATGGAAAAGAGGGGGGGTGGAAGGGATGGAGGGCGGCTGTCGGTCCACCTCCGCTCCCCTCAGACGGTCCATGTGACGCAGGACTGACCTATGAACAGCCCGCGCTGCTGCAGCGACGGGCGGGTGGAGCTCGGCGGCAGCCCAGCCGACGCCCTGCCGCCGACAGCTGTCGCGCACGTCGGCGGCACGCCCGCGGAGGGTGGCCTCGGCACGACGACGACACCCCTCGCCGTTGTTGTTGCTGCTGCTGCTGCTGCTGTTGCGGCCTCTGGTGGTGGGGTGGTGGTGGTGCCCGCTGGCGGCCCGTCCACGCAGCTCATGAGCGCGATCACGGGGGAGACGCTGTACATGTCAAACGACCCAGCGGGCTGCAGGCGCCGCAGCTTCGCCTCCATCCGGTGGCGGCCGTACTTTGGGTCGCCGACGCTGTACCACGGCCGGCTCTGGTCGGCCACCCCGAGCAGCGGGTCGCGCGCGGGGCGGCCGTCGATGATCGCGGCCTCGGCCTCCCCCACCGCTGCGTCGGCGGCGCCGGTTGTCTTCTGCGAGGCGGTGGAGGCGTCCTCCGCGAGCTGCGCGAAGAGCGCGTCGGCTGCGGCCGAGTCGACCCCCCCACCGCCCGCTGCTGCCGCCGCCTCCCCGTCGTCGCCGTCGAACTCCTCCATATTCGCGCCAAGCGCCACCTCCATCGGCGACGGCGTGCCGCCGCTCTGCGAGCGGCCCTCCCACGGCGACGACGGCCCCTGCGACTTGCTGCGCTGCTGGGCCAGGAGCAGCGACCGCGACGCGGCGGCCAGCTGGCTGGCGATCACGGAGCCGAGGTCCTTGCCGCTGGCCGGGCGCAGCGAGTCGCCGGGGTCGTATTGCGAGGCGGCGGCGGCCTTACTCTGCGCGCTGGTGCGGTTGGCCGAAGCGACCGCCATCGGACACCACCCGGCCGCCTGCGACTGAATGCGCTGCTGCTGCTTCTGCTGCTTTTGCTGCTGCTGCTGCTGTGGGGGAGGGGACGATTTGCCGGAGCGCGTGGCCGGGTCGGCGGTGGCGGCGACGGCGGCGACGGTGGAGGTGGTGGTGGTGCCTGGCTGCCGCTGCCACTGCGCGCAGCTCGCCTCGTAGAAGGCGCCGGTGAGGAGGTCGTTGCTGCAGTTCTGCGCCACCCGCGCATTCTCGACACTCTGCAGTTCGCCAACCACCGCCCGCATCGTCAGCCCCGGCGGCACCGGCGTCGGCGGCGACAGGAGCGCGGCGGCGGCGGCGGCGCACGTCTCTGACGGGGCTGTTGCACCGGGGAAGTGGCTGCCTCCTGCGCCCCTCGCCGCGCCGCCCCGCGCCGCCCCCGCAGCGGTGGCGGAGCTCGGGGGGACGACAACGACAGAGTGCGGCTTGTGCTCGGCGGTAACGCTGAGGTTGCTGGCGACCTCGGCGGGGCTCCCCGGCCGCGACGACCGCTCCCTCGGCAGCGTGAAGAAGACCGTCTGGACGGGTGTCGCGGCGACACCGCGGGAGGCGCGGCCCATCGCCGCAGCCACCGCGTCCTCACTGTCAGAGCCCTCCGCCCTGTCCTCCTCCCCGCCCGCGGCGCTGCGCACGCTGCGGGCGCTGGTCGCCGGCACCGGGAGCTGTCGCCGCCGGATACGCCGCATCTCGTTGCAGGCGTGGCCTGGCTCGGCGAGGACGCCGTCGCGCACCTCGCGCATGAGCTGGTAGTGCAGCAGGAGCAGGTTCCGCCGCTGGTCGATGCCGGTGAGGAGGAAGTAGAGCTCCCCCTTCACGCGCACCAGCGCCTCGAGAACGGTGCTCCGGGCCGCGGCGACAGCGCTGCGGGCGACGTGGCGGTCGTGCCCCGTGCACGGCACCGTCGGCAGCACGAGGGCTGGCAGCGACGAGCTGGCCAGGTCGTCGAGCTCCTCGTCGGAGAGGGCGAGGGTGCTCTCGTAGACGGCCAGCTTCACACCGGCAAAATCCTTGCTCACCAGCTCCATCGCGTACCCAATCGCCGCCTCGCAGACAACGACGAACGACCACGCCAGCAGCTTGTCCCGGTGCGACTCGAAGAAGAAGGGCGGCACGAAGCGGGGGGCGGGGCGGCCCCACAGCGCCGGCTCGTCCGCGTAGGCGTCCGACACCGCGTCCGCGACGGGGGGCAGCACGCTGTGGTGCCCGTCCTCCGTCGACCGCCGCTGGTACTCGTGGAAGGACGTGGCGAGGTTCGACGCGGTGGCCTGGAAGTCGTGCAGCAGCAGCAGCTCCACCGGCCCGAGGATGCCCTCCGCGACGGCGTAGGGCAGCGTCGTGTTGCGCATCGTCGTCACACGCACCACCTTGTTGAGCGCCAGCAGCGGCGTCAGCGCCGGCTCCGGCTGCAGGCAGCGGCTCACCGCCTGCGCCCGCTCGCACGCCGGCGACGACGGCGCCGACGAAACAGGAGCTGCGGCAGCAGCCTCACCGCGCCGGCTGCCGGCCGACTGCGCGCGCCGCGTCTGCGGCGACGACGGCCGCACGCTCGAGGCGGAGGTTGGGCGAATCGGCGGGTGCTGTCCCTCCAGTTCAAGATCCACCGGCTCGTCGTCGAGGTCGTCGACAGCCTCGGCGGCGGCGGCAGCGGCGGTGCGGGGCTGCCGCTCCAGTTGGTAGCGCCGGAGCGCGCCGGAGAAGGGCGCGACGCCGTAGCCGCCGTGGGAGTGCACCAGCAGCGGCGACAGGCACGCGGGGCGGCCGGCCGCGTCGACAAGCGGTGGCACTTCGCCGCGCGGCAGAAGGCCTTCCACCCGCGTTGTGAGGGGCTGTGGCAGCTGCCCTCCGTCGCCGCGCTGAACAGGGCTGCCGTCGGCGGGGTCTGAGTGGAGAAGGACGCGGAGGACGGATGGGGAGCGGAGGGTAGTCGTGAGCAGCTCCGGGTCGTTCGTTGGCGGCGCCGACGCCATCGCCAGCGCGGCGACGGAGGACAGCTGCCGGTGCAGCGGCGGGCGCGTCCGCGCGTCTGCGGAGCGCCCCGGACGCCCACGACGCAGCGCGCCAGCCGGCGCCGTATTAGGGCGCTGGCGGCCCCCAGCAGCGCTCGCCGCACCCCCGGCGCTGTCGCGGCTAGCCGTGCGCTGTGGTGGTGCGGCGCTGGAAGTAGCGCGGTGGGCGGCCGTCGCGGCTGTCCCGGAGTCGGGGCTGGAGCTGCTGGCATAGGACACAGGGGAGGCAGACGACGAGTCGCCCCTCCCACCCGCCGTCGGGGCTGTGCGGCGGGTGGCGCTGTGGGTGGGCATCGTCATTGGGGGGCAATAGGAGTGCTGCCACTGGCCGGCGGCACGAAGGATTGGCGACGACGGGGCCGCCGTCCCAACGCCGGTGCCGAGGGGGCTCTCGCCGTTGCTGCCCATGCCGGGCCCCTCAGTGGCGGAGGCGGGCAGCCACACGTCGAGAATGCGCCGGAGCTCGTAGTCGAGCATGCGGCCGTACTCCTCGCTGTCGCCCGTGTACAGCGTCTCGGGGAGGCTGCGCATGAGGGTGAACACCGCCAGCCGCGTCGCGCTCAGTACACACGCGCGCAGCGGCTGGTGGTCGCGCAGCGCCTGGGCGAGGCGGTGCGGCAGCAGCGGCACCGACCGCGACCCAGTGCCGGCGTTGTTTTGGGGGGAGGTGGGCGGCGAGTGCTGCTGCTGCGCCGACGACGGCGGCGGGGGACGCGCGAAGGGCATCGCTGACATGCTGCAGAGCGTCCGCGACAGCGCCTCCTCCGCGTCCCCGTCAGCAGCGCATTGTGTCCCGCGGGGCTTGCGGGTGCCCTTAGTCGCGCTCCCAGGCCGCCCCCGCGCACCGCCAGCAGCACCACGACCACTGCCGCCCTCCTGCGCTGCAAACGAAAAGTGCGCGTGCTCGAGGCGGTCGAGTGTGTCGTCCATGAGGCGCTTCAGCCGCTCGAAGCGCTCCCGCTTGTGCCGCTTTTCATCAGCGTGAGGGCCGTGCGGCGGCGGCGGCGGGGCCCCGCGCGTCGATGGGGAGGCCGACTGAGCTCGACTGCTGTCGTTGGCCGCGTGCCCTCTAGCACCAGCACCAGCACCAGCGGAGGCTCGTGCTGCCCCTGCAGCAGCAGCACCACCCGCCCCGTCGGACAGGTTCTTTGCGACGGTGTCGTTGGTTCGCTCCGCCAGGTCGGCGCGGCGGCTCTCCCACCGCGCATGCTCCTTTGCGAGGGCCGTCGTCATGAAGTGCGGGCCGAGCGGCGGTATATTCGCGGCCGGCGCGCCGCTTCCCGCGGTGGCGACCGTCCGCTGCAGCAGCGCCCGCCGCTGTGCTAGAAGGTTGTCGACGCGCGGCGTTTTGGTCTCGCCGAGGAAGGACATATACTGGCGCCCAAAGCACCGCACCGCCCCGCGGAGGGCCTTGTGGCGCTCCTTCACGGCATTGGGGTCGACGACGGGCTGCCGGGGCGCCGGCTGCGGCAGCCGCAGCTCACCTGACGACGACGACGGCGGCGGCGCGGCGGCCGCCGCGGCCGCGTTGCTCTTGTCCTTCCCGCGGGGACGAAATAGCACCGGCGACGGTGGGACGACTATCACGGGTTGGCTCGGCGACGGTGCCGCCATTTCCTCCTCGTCCTCCTCCCCCAGCAGCGCCTCCGCATTCAGGCCCTCGGCGGCGGCAGCGGCAACGATCGCATCGCTCTCCAGGGAGCTGGTGCTGGACTGCCGCCGGTGATGCTCGACGGCAAGCTGCTGCGGCTGGAGGGGGATGGGAAAGCGCATCTCAACCCCGGCCCGCGTGCCCACCGCGCGGTGGCCGCTGCGCACGATGCCGCCCACGTCCGGCGCCATATTCGAGGCGCCGCTGCGGGGGCTGCTGCGGGCCGCGCCGCTGCCGGGGCGGCTCGCAGCCGACCCCGGCGACGACAGCGGCAGTGTGTAGACGCCGGGGAACGCCGCCGCCAGCGACCGCGTCGAGCGCACCGCCGTGGACGGGCGGCTGCCGGAAGACGGCGCGGCGGCCACGGCGGCCGCGGCGGCGCGGGAAGACGACGGTGATGACGAGCGTGCGGACATGGGGACGGCAGCGACGACGGCGGTAGTGGCGGGGCTGCCGCGCGAGTCGGGTACGAACGTCGACGGCGAGGGGGAGGCGCAGCTGCGCGGCGACGCTGCGGACTGTACGTCACGAAGCGACTGCGAGCACTGCGGAGTCAGCGTGCCTTTTCTGCTGCTGCTGCATATCCGGTTAGAAACGTTGCAGCACTCCATTTCCTCTCATTGAAGTAATTCGTAATACTAAAAGCTCTTCTCTTCTCTTCTCTTCTCTGTTTTTTCTTCTCTTTTTTTGTTTCTTCTTTTGCTTTGCTTTGCTGTCGTGTTCCAAAGCTGTTGTTTGTTTGCTGTAGTTGTTGTTGTTGTTGTTGTTTTGTGTGTGTGTGCGGTCGTGCGTGAGTGTCAGGTGTCAGTGGGTGTGAGCTGCAGCGCAAACGATCGTGCTCAGCTAGACGACGGAGACAGAGAAATGAAAATCAACCAAAAAGGGGGAGGAAGTTAGGGGGGGGGGGAGATGCCAATTATACAAAGCGGTGTAAGTAAAAGGACGACAGCCGCAAGGAACGAGAGAAGAGGGGCAAAAAAAAAGGGGGAGATTCTGCGCAGTTGCAGACCAGTTATGGAGCGAGATGGATGGAAAAGGAAAGAGAGAAAATGAGAGAAAAATGTGTGCAACACGCCAAGAGCTTCCTTCCCCGTCTCTTTTTTTTTTTCAGATATATATATATAGAGAGAGAGATGGGGAGGAGGGGGGACACGAGGAAAACTTTAAACACAGCAAGAACGAAAGCGAGTGCGCAGCGTCGTGCGAAGAAGAGATGTTCTACTCGCAGAACAAGACGAGAAGTCTGGAATGCGAGCAAGGAGGGGGGGGGGCGTGTGGTCCCACAGGATAACGAGAGAGGCTTCGTGCGAAGCGCACCGGCTGTTGCTGCGTGTGTGGTGGTATTTTACAGACAAAAGGGAAAATAATAATAATAAAAAAACGTGTGTGGGAGGGAGGGAGAGAGGGGGGGGAGAGGGGGGAGAGGGGGAGGGGGGAGGGGGGAGAACGGTGGAGAAGGCACTAGATGGAGAATCCTTCACGAGGAGTAAGATCAGGAACAAACAACGCCGAAGTCCTTCTTCTAGTTGTATGTATGTGTGTATATTTTGTTTTTGCTTTGTTGCTGTAATCGTCTTCTTTTTTTCCCCGTATGTGTTCCTTTTTTTTAACCAATCTACACTCTCGTGCTCTCCGTCAAGTCTGCCGCGAGCAGTCAATTTAGCAAAAGAAATGGTTGCGGTGGGGGGAGAGAGAAAGTGGTTAAGATTGCGTGGGACTGATACCTCTTCTTTCATTACTCACCAGAGGGGCCACGTAGGACTGACAACAGGTGCATGCCTCCTCGTGTGTGTGTACTTGCCATCAACAGAGTATGATGCTCCCTTGAGTGAGAGATGGGGCGGAAGTTGAATGCAACAGGCTTCTCTCTTTTCCTTCCCCTTTGGAGAGGGAAATGATGAAGTTGCACAGACGCCGTCAATATTTTTGTTTTTTTTTAACTTCACAGTCCACATTCCTTTATTTTGTTGTTGTTGTTGTTTTGGGGTGTTCTTTAGGGGGGGGGGTATCGGTGGATAGTGTTCAGCCATGCTTTATGCTTCCATCTCTTCTCCATCCCGAAACAGGGAAAGAGAAAAAGGAGAGTGGAGAGGCAGAGGGCATTCCCTCCATTGGATACGAAACTTGGAAAAAAGCAGGCCTTGCTCCCTTTTTAGATAAAAACAAACCAACTAAGGAAAAAGGCAAAATGTATAGCGACACACAAAAGCATGATATCGTTTGGTTGTCGATTGTTGGATGGTACTGGTACAATGGCGGTGTTCTATGTGTGTGTATATGTATATATACACACTCTTAGGAGAGCGGTCCGGTGTGGAGGAAATAGGGAGAAGTAGCACAGATACAGTGGGCGATATATATACTGAGGGGAATGCAGTGGGTGAGATCGAAAAGGAGGAGCAGAGAAACGAGAGAAGGCAGCAGACACAACACGCGCACAGGCGGTGGAGCCGAAAAGAAGAGAAAGAACGAAAGGTCATCAAGAGGGGGAGGGGGGGGGGGGCAAATCCACGCTTGACGTGCAAAGACAATGCGCAAAGAACCCCGCAACACGACCATCCTCTGCTGTTCCGTCGCTCTGTTCCTTTCATTCTTTCTTTTTTTCACTTCTCCGGTCCCCCGCTACACGCCTAGCGTCCTGTTCTTCTCGACGACGCCCATCAAGGCGCCGATCCACACCTGCCGCTCGTCCTCCGAGAGGAATCCCAGTCCCACTGCTTTCGTCTTGAAGGACAGCACCGCGCACATGCCATCACTCATCGCCTCGCCGCGGTGGTCCACGACGATGCCCTTTCTCCGCCGGAACAGCCTCGGCGCGGTGGCGGTGCCAATATAGACCCCCTGCAGGTCAATGAGGTTCAGCGCGTTGCGGGGGTCGACGTCCGTGAGAAACGACGGCGGGCCGCGCCCCCTCCCTCCGCTGCCGCTGGCGCGCACTCGCATCTCCGCTGCGGAGGTGTCCGATGGGATGGAGCGCCAGGTCAGGTGCGGCATGAGCACCTCTCTGGACTGGAACACGGCGAGGCAGTCCTGCACGAGAAAGAAACGCAGGCGCGGCTCGCGGGAGTCGGAGGCGAACCGCACGAGGCCGGCGCCCTGTCGCAGCAGCGGCATCAGCAGCTTGAGCGGGCGCTTGACGATGCCGCTGTGCGGCTGGGCGTGGGACGGTGACCCGCCGCGGGCGTTTGGCGGCGAGGCAGCGCCCGCGTGCTGCGCCGGGGAGAGCGCGAACTGGAGCTGGCGCTTCTGCCCGCTCCGCGGGGTGCGCGGTGCCCTAGCGCTGCGGGGGGTTCTGCTCCCATTCAGCAACTGCTGCTGGCTCTGCTGCTGCTGCTCGTGCGGGTCGCGGTGGGGGTGTTTGCTGCCCTGCGCACGGGGGCTGGGTGTGGTGTGGAGAGGGGACGAGGAGGGTGGTGGCTGCTGCCGCTGCGGGGAGCCGCGCAGGAAGGCTAGCGTGCTCTCATCTACCGCCGCGTGGCTCGGCGCCGGCGCTGCTGCCGACTCGTCCATGTCGCGGAAGCGGTGACGGCTGCCGTATGGGGAGGCGGGGAGCCCGGCCAGCATGCGCTGCTGGATGTCTGGCGGCACGAAGGCGGTGCGGAGGCCGGTGGTGTCCTGCATCCCGTAAATGTGCGTGTGCGCCGCGGCGGAGGGGGCGTTGGTGCTGCTCATGTGGGTGTGGTTGAGGCCGTGTGCCGCAGCAGACGGCGGCTGCTGGTGGTGGTAGGGGGGGGAGGAGGAGGAGTTGTGGGCGGCGTTCGCGCTCGTCGATGTGTTGGCGCTTCCGTAGAAGTCCGGCACCTTCGCCTCGACAACCTGCACGGGCGCACCCGACTCCCCTGCGGGGTTGTAATTGGTGCTGCTGCTGCTGATGTGCCTGTGGGTGGGCGTCCACCCGCCGCCGCCGACGACCCCTTCGCGCAGCGGGCCGCTGACAAGAACGGCGCTGCCATTAAGACTCACGGAGAGGTCCGTGCTGCGCGGCGGCGGCGGAGGGGGCGGTGGCTGGGAAGCCCCACGGCCCCTGGACGATGGCCCCGGCGCACCCCCGCGCTGCTGGTGCAAAGCGACTCCCTCGTCCTCGTCCTCCCCAAGCGCATCGAGCATGGACGGAAACGAAGACGACAGGGAGGGCGAGCCGCTCCCCCCTGCCGGAGCAGCGCTGTCACCGCGGTCGTTCACTGGGTACGTCGCCGTCGCCGCTGTCGACGCCTCTCTTCTGCCGCTGGTGGGCGGCGAGGCCCCGCCGACGGCGCCAACGTCGGGGTCGCCGGCCGCAAACATGCGGATCACGAGCCCCTCCTGCCGTCGCGCCTCCCGCACGAGGCGGTACAGATCCACGTAGAAGCACTGCGCCAGGCCGACAATGTCCTCCGGCAGCAGCGTCTCCAGCCCGCGGTGGTTCTCCCCCACCTCCCGGGCGTAGTATTGCTTCAGGTACGCGGCGACGGCCCGCAGGTTCCGCTGGTGGTCGCCCGCCACAGGGAACCCCTCAGCGGCAGCGGCGGCGACGCCGGCAGCGCGCGGCTCGCGGAGGGGGAGCTGCGGCGCGGGGCGGCGCGGTGGGCTGACAGGCGTCGCAGCGGCAGCGGCAGGGGGGAGAGGAGCGGCGGGGGCTCGGCTGGAGAGCGATGCGGGGACTGGCTCATAGGCGTCTGCATCACGGCCGGTGGCGGTGGTGGTGGTGGTGGGGCCCGCGCTGTGAGACCGCCGCCACGTCGTCGCCGTCGCTGCTACTGCTGGTGCAGTGCTGGTGGGGACGGAGGACGTTCTCAGGGGCGCGGGGCGGAGGCTGGCGGCGGCGTAGTTGTCCTCGTGGAAGCTCCCCGCTCGAAAGCGGTTGCTGAGGGAGACAGGGCGCAGCCGCGGCACAATCCCGCTGCTGCTGCTGATGTTCGGGTGGTGCCCGCTGACGCTGGACTGGTACGGGTGCGCGCGGTGCGAGAGAAGCGGCGATACCGACGACGACGCGCCGCCGCCACCACCGATGCTACTGCTGCGGCTGCTGAGAGGGCCCCCCCATGAGCGCCACGGGGCGGCAAGCCTGGCCATCGGCACCGCATCGACAGACGCCCCCCACCGCCGCTCGCTGCGGCCGGCACCCTCGGACCGAGAGGCGGCGCTAATGGGCGGCGACGCGGAGGCGCGGCGCGGGGGGGAGCGGCGGCTAGAGGCGTCCAGGTAGTCCTGCAGAAAGCTAATGGAATCGGAGACGCGGCTGTCGTTCCTGGCGAGGCGGTGATTCGAAGTCATTATCAATCCAGGGAGCTGTGTATGGGGGAACTAAAAAAGAGGGGGGGGACGGGTCACGTGAGCAGAGAGGGAGAGAGAGAAGAG